>JAQIUU010000121.1:0-14138 GCA_034694545.1 Mesaphorura macrochaeta
AGTCAGTCCCTGCACACTCACTCAGATTCAACCAAGGCGAAGAATGCAGACGTTAAAAAACTTTAAATTACAAATGAACGAGTGTCATTCAGTGTTCAGGATCCCGGCTTTTCTTTTGCCGTGCCAGCGTCACAATCCGCAGTTCGTAGACCCGTGCTCAGGCTACGATTTATTGCCTGTGATTACTCCACGGGGCTGACGTCTTCTTTTGTGTGACAATGCCAAATTACCCAAATGGCTGACGGTCTAACAGCATCCCGAGCGAGCCGACATTCAAATGTCCGATAAATCAAAACTTCTGTTCCCAACGCATCAAAGCATGTGCATATAATGGGAGCGGTGAAAGGCGGTTAACTCATTTCAGCTTTAGAACTCATATTTCCACACATTTTACTGACGATGTTGACAAATGAACCACAGGCCGAGGGAGAACAGGCAAGAGAAAGCAAGAGCAAGACGAAACAATGAGACAAAACTTCCAATACTCATTGAGCATTGCACACTCCACAATTCATCATAAGTGTATTTATGTGAATGTGCACCGCGCGCTGCGAACGTGGACGCTTTCTCTCGCGTTAAGGCTGATTCAGATAGAAACGCGACAGCGATTTGCTTCAGCGACGCGATTTTTTAGACGCGACGGCGATTTTGCACTTTTGCGATGTCGCCTACAGAAATCGCGCGTCAATTCACATAGAAGTTGCGATTTCCCAATTTGCGATACTATTAGTTTTGATCCGGTGGATGAAATTCAATATGATCAGTTACGGAATTAATTATAGGAAGCTTTGGCTAGACCCAAATGAGATGACTGAGATGGGCAGGCTTCTGGACAGTACTATTGAATAGGAGCGAGTGTTTCGTGCCGATTTTGCCCTTCGAATTCTAATACGGCTGGTAGGGGAAAGTTCCAGTCGTGATGTCGTGGACTACCACTCAAGATCACTGGAATAATGATATTCCTGTCTGAAGATTAATTGCTGCCGAAATTTGGTCCAGTTTCTCGATCACTTTTATACTTGAAGTGATTTTGAAACCTGACTCGGTTTTTGTTCTGATTTCCTCAATAGTTTAACTAATTTACCATTTGTTAATAACAGACGGCACTCAATTTGCCAGATTTATGCTTCAATTAAAACAAAACAACTGAAATAGACAGTATTTTCTGCCAAAACGGGAGGCAAAATCGCTGTAGCGCATCGCTCATATCTGGCTTGGTCAGATATGAGCGATGCGACAAACATAACATCGCGTTTACGAAAAATCGTTGTCGCGTATTGCAAAAATCGCTGTCGCGTGCTATGTGAATGGCAAGTGCGACATCGCGTTTAGCATTTATCGCTGTCGCGCATGAAAATATCGCTGTCGCGGGGCTATCTGAATTCGGCTTTAGGCCTGCACGACTCGTGCATTAAGCTCGCCAGCCTCGTACTGGATTTTTGTGCCTTCGTCTCGTGTCTGCATTTCATCTCATCAGCGTGGACTGCATAATGCACTGACCTCCATTGTCATTAAATGTGGCGTTTGTTGTCTCTGTTTCAGTTGGCCGTGGTGCCGGGCAGTGGTCAAAAATATCGCATTCTCACGCTCGTCGTTCGGTCTCACAGTTTAGTTGAACACGCTCGCATGCTATGCTCCATTTGTGTCATGTCACTTAAATTCTCGCTGCCAATTTGAGATTTAATGCCTGATTATCTATTTAAATTTACGCGTCGAGCTCCAGATTCCAAATCCGTCTGCCCGTCTTGAAATTGAAAAATCAATTGCAACGGCCAGACAGCTAGCTCACTTCTTTCACTTCTACTTCTGGTGTGAAAAAATTGTCATTTCTAAGGAGATTTCACTTTTGCCATAGAAGTGAGTCGAGAGTCACTTCTGATTATTTCACTTTTTTCACTTTTTGATGCCAGAAGTGGAAGTGAAATAAGTGATAGAAGGGAAAGAAGTGAACTGAGTCATTGCAAACGAGCAATGCTGCATTTGGCCCTCGAATTTTTCTCCTCCATAAAGTCCTTATTTTAATTGATGATCGTCACTTGTCGTTGTCGCCTGCCGTGCCCGTCGGCCCGTCCTTCCCGGTTTCTTTCCTTTGGCATTGGCACGTTAATCGGTTATGCACAGGAGGACTCATACCGGCGAGAAACCACAAAAATATAAATGCACAAATCATCGGCATTCCGCATACAATCATTCGCACATGTGCCACGCAAATTGCAGTTGCGGTCACGACTCACGTTGGCACCATGAACGTGGCGGTGGTCGTGTCGTGTGACTCATATGCAATACAATGTCCATTCATAAACTCGGACTCATAAATCGGTATGAGGTGGTGTGTGCAGTCCAGGTGAAAGTCGACACGCAGAAATGTGCAAAATAATATTCATACTATTATTGTATTCTCATTGTATTATCTTTCTCTCAGTTCGCATTGCTATCTTCTCTAGACAAAGCCCGCATTGTGCAGAATTACGCCAATTGACCGGACAAAAAAGTCGGCCATTTAAAACTGCATATTTGCAAAAAAAAATTGCCTCAAGGAAGTTTTGAACCAGCGATTTCTCGATTCAGCTGTGCCGGACACTCTGCCCATGCACTAAAGTGCAGCTTTATAAATATATGCGAGTTTAAGGCTGTACTTAAGTCTGGTGGGCTGCATTCTGCGAGTGATGGACTGTGGACATGCTTATTATGTATTACATGAGTAATACATTATGCATCGCTACGGGCTGTCCGTCTGTGCATCGCTTATCTCGAAAACGGTTTCGAATTTCGGGATGAAAATTTGAGGGATTATTCATGGTGTGGAGAGAACGGTTGGGATTGCTTTTTGGGGTCACCGCGTCATCGGGGTCAAAAGTTACAGCCATTTGAAAATTGCATAAGCTTACATGTACATATGTATCAAAACGTTGGCTCAGTTGAGAGCGTGCCGGAGCCTCGAATGCAAGGTCCCATGTTCAAATCCCACTAGAGGCATGACTTTTTTTGCACATTTTTAAACGCTTGCAAATTCATCAAATGATCATTCGATGGCACGGGAAAGGTCAAGGGTCACCGTAATTATTCAGCCTTCAGTAAATGAAGTTCTATGCGCACTCTTTCTCTATACTTTAAGTTGCGGCAAAATCATATAGGCGAATGTGTGTTGAGTGACTATGCGCACTCTTTCTGTTGTGTATCGGAATCTTTGTGTTTTGTGAAGGGGTCACAGGTCACCGCACCCCCTAATTGCTCATGTAATACATTTTTATACAGTTTCAGTGTTTATTATACCATGTATTTCCTGGTTCATTCGCCAGCAAAGCTCTCGGCCGGCCGCTCAGCCTTGCGGCAAACAGAGGCCGACTCGACGGCAGAACGCGGAAATAGATTATTGGTGCCAATTCAGTGGAAAAAAGGAGTTGATTAAAAGCTATTAAAAGTCTTCTCGTAAGATTCATGGTCCATGTGGACTCGCATTGTCGAATACGGGCCCAGGATTGGTTCTTTTGGGTCTCCACAGCTCCTTCGCCCATTCACGTTGACCCACGTTGAAATTCACGTCCAGGCGATCGAAGTGAGGCCGATTCGATGAGCTGTGCCATTCAGGAGTTCATTACTCCGGCCTGGATTCTGCAGCTTGTCGACCGCATGCACAACCTCAACACACCAAAAGTCGTGAACATGGTTGGGTTGACGTATAAAGCGATGGGAGAAAATGATGAGCTCATACTATGATGACATGAACGTTCGCTTTCGCAAACAAAGACCCCGCTTAGCATTGACGCTGACATGCATGCAACAAAGGAATTACTGAACGGCGAGAGATGGGGGCTGGTTCTCGCAGGCCCACGGTGGCGTAATTGGCGTTGTTGCCGCTACGGATAGGAAATTCAAACGGCGTACGAAAGTCAGCCTCCCTACTAAACCTGTGTTAAATCAAATTGTTTGATAAGTGCCTTAAGTGGTCAAATCTTCACTGAGAAAAATCGTCGCAGCCAAATATTTAAATGATGGTTGGATCTATCGTCTGGTGTAATCAGTTTCTCTGTACGATGAAGGAGCTCGGTGGGAAATGCGTTGTCCCACGGCACTGCAACGGAGCATCAGCATCCGGTGGCGGCAGTCCCTTCGCCATTCGTGGAGAGCCTCGCCTTTCATCGGCTGGACCTTCAGTGTCATTGCGGGCTCCGTGACGCGTGACCGCCTGGGAATCAAGTGGCCTAAACTTGAATGAACCGAACAAACCAATGCCATAAAATTAGAAATATAAATAAAAGGCTTTTGTTGTAATTTATTGTAGTGGAATTTACTGGAATTTGTAGTAACCCTAATCTGGCTAAACTCGAGACGGGGACAAGTCCGGGTTCGCAAACTGTTTGAGGAGATCATCGATGAAATTCATTATAAATGTTGTTGTTGGCTGGGATTTGTTGATAGCGTGGCACTGTTTTGAAAGCTCTTTCCTTGACTCTTGGATTTGGCCTGAATTCCGCAATGCGTCACGAAAGCCGGGCTGAGCACCACAAATCTCCATCCGGTCACGGGCGAGAGGAAGGCTTGGCTGCTTCGCGTGAACCCGAAGCCCAAAAACCGTTCTGGGTAGTCGGGAACTCGGGGGCTGGCGACGTGGAAGGGTTCGTAGAAGTATGTCGAATGCCGCTGCCAGTCGTTCAGCGACGTGACGCTGAGTGTGTACCTGGAGGACGCATGGGAAATGTGAACGGGACCTTCTTCCAGGTCCGTCTGGCTCCACATTTCGTAGTTAGTGGCTTCGTATGCAGGTTTCCAGAAACCGAAATGGAATGGAACCGCTTTCTTCTTTTCTTCCGGTGCCTCGTCCGAGAGAGCTCGTTTGTTTTCGGAATACTTGCACGGCTTGGCAAGTTCGTAGATGGGCAGCACAAATCCTGCATTTCTTGCAATTGCGTGCTTCGTCGGTGGACAAAAATGTCTGGAGTGCGGTGGCGGAGTCCTTTTAGGGTAATGTCGACGTCCAGGACGGTCACCCAGTCGAATGTGGATCCGCAGGCGTAAAAGACAGGAAGTCAAGGCCTGGTTCCACCACGGTCAGTTCTTCGATTGAGCGGCGAACCGCGCGGATTGGCGCGGACGAGTTCGACCGGTCCACGCCAATAGGAGACAAGGAGCATATATTTTCATTCAAATTGTTGGCGATGCAGTTTGTTAGCGCTCTCCTCAGAATTTTGAAATGCCAAAGTGAAGCTCCAGCTACGGCCTCTAGCAGTCGTGCGGCGGGCACTTCCACGGTTCTTCATCCTGTTTGCTTTCCTCTTCATCGTGGTTCTGATTGTCACACTTCGGCACAGCGCGTCTTGGGCAGTCAAAACCAAACGCAAGGAGATTGAGAGTTTTGAGAGTGGTTTGGAAGGGAATCTGAGCCACCCTGATCAAGATGACAGGAGACTGCTCGACTTCGTGGTCCAATCGGGCTTGATCCACGCCTCGTCCGTGTTCAATGCCTGCCAATCTACACACTCCTCCTGGCCCTGCAAGTGACGACGGCTGACTACTTCAGTCTGGACGTCGAAGGAGCCGAGTTTGACGTCCTCCACACAGTTCCCTTCAACAAGATCTTCATTCGCGTCCTCAGCGTCGAGTACATTCATGACAACGTGCCACAGTGTGAAATTACGGTGTGAAATGAGTGGAACAATGCCATGGGAGAAATCCAAGGAGAGAAAGCAATCAAGTCACAACTCACAATGCACATGAATGACATGGAATCAAATGCGGCATATATTCAATATTTCAATATTCAAATATTCAATATTTGGGAAAAATCACAATCACAGTTTCATTACTATTGAGGATTCCGCCCTGTGAGTCGGACAGGGCGAAACAACATCAACCGGAACAGCTACTTTCTCTTTGGCTTTAAAAATCCTGCCATTGCCCGTTGTTGATTTTAATTGCCCCTTTCATAAACGTCGAAAATGCTTTTTATGCTTTCGGCCTTTGCCGTTTACGTCGCGAACAAATTGCTGGACCGAGCCGTGGACCCGGCATTTGTAAATTGATAGGACTATTTGTACAAACAAATTCCTGGGGAAAACCTGCTGAATTTGTTTTGTTGTTTCGTTTGTCTACGTCAACCATGTTTCGCGTTTTGCTTTCTCCGTCTCAGCTTTCTTTGGAGTCTCGGGCAGGAAAAGGGGAGTAGGGAATGCGAATTACTGCCCAAGTGTACAGGCACAGGACTCGCTCGCGTTCTCAGCTTTACGGCTCACAAGGTTAGCGAGTTGGTTTTTACCGATGGCCATAATGAGATACATTAATCCCTTTCCAAATATCGGGTGAAAGGTGTTCATGAGGGAGAAAGCAATCGAATTTGCAATGTCATTATTTAAAAATCTAATATAAAGTCATGTAATCCTTATTTGTCCTCGGATTCAGTCCGTGTACTGCATGTGCCTTGTAACTCAATGTAACTCAATGTAGGCTCATGTGAGCCTTACCTGGGTAAGGCTCACATCCGTATTGTGCTGCAAATGTCGCACAAAGGAATTACGCGTCTGTCATTCTATTACGGATATTACGAACTCATTCTTTCTTTCACAACTTGAATGCCCCATTGCAGATCATGGACGCCAGTGCAGTGCCGCCTTTGAAAATGTGAAAGAATGTGAACAAGAGCTGTTACGAGTCTCAATGTTACGAGACGCATTTCTCCGTTCCAAGTTCATGTCATTTAACAGCATAAAATACGCTCAAAGCCATACTAGTTTGGCGCACGTGCGCGTTGGGAAAGCTTGCAATTACAAGCGGAAAGTTAATAAAAGTTGCACGTGAACGTTATCGAGTCCGTCGTCCATTCACGATCAATTTGGGCACGCATTCGTCGGTCATCGAAAGTTGTGCTGTTATTTATTTATGATTTGAGGCCTGAGACATGCGCATATTTTGCTTACTTTTGCAATAAATCTGAATTATGAGATTTTAACGCATTTTTCTGATGATGATGACAAATGAAACGAAGGCCGATGGAGGAAAGACATCAGACCGCATGTTTCAGGTTTAAAGTAGTGCTCGCACGAGTCCGAGTCGAGTCGAGCCAAGGGTGGACTCGGACTCGACTCGAAAATTTTTGGCTCGGATCGAAAATTCGAGTCGAGCCAGAACCTGGACTCGGACTCGACTCGGCTCGAAAAAAAACCGGCTCGGATCGACTCGACTCGAAATTTAACATGTAGTGTATAGGGCAAGACTCGAGCCAAAGACTCGAGTCTCGAGTCGAGTCGAGCCACCCCCTGGACTCGTGGCTCGACTCGGCTCGACTCGTTATTTCGAGCCTTCAAAAATTAAGACTCGGATCGGACTCGACTCGAAATTTCGAGTCGATCCGAGTCGAGCCAACGACTCGTGCGAGCACTAGTTTAAAGGCATTGGTCAATGCCCAGAATGCTTTATCATGAGCCATGAGAAGCCACCTTTCCCAATACTTAACCGTGTTGGTCACATCAGGTGTCAAGAACAAGCCAGAACACGAACACAGACACAATGTGGTGGACTGCTGGTCACGGACAGCGAGTTGGATGAGATTCGTCCGTCGCGTGCGCCCGGTTCCTGCCTCGCTGCTGCTGTGCATCGGGTGTCCTGTACACCTCTACACAACGTGAATGCGGAAATGCAATGATGCTTCAAGGTCCACTTCTCGGAATCAGTATCTCAAAGACCACCAAGCGTTCACGTGCATCACAAACAGCCTTGAGCGTATAGCATTTTTATTTTTGCATTGCAATCCTCTTTGTAGTTCTTGGTTTAATTGAGTTCATTCTGTCAGCCATGCACGTAAACAATGCACAATGCAGATAATGAATGAAAATCAAGCAGTCTAAAGCGCTGTGCTCGGCGTGCGACGACGACGACCAGCACAGAAACACATTACGTGTCTCACTCACAGTCTCAGCATCACTCGAGCTACTTTAGCTTTACCGTGTGTACACACTACACTGAGCACAGCGACAGTCGACAGTTCTGCACACTAGTAGAGTGGAGGCTGCGAACTGCGAATTTGCACACGCACGCTGACTGTACGTTGGGTATACGGGTATGCGTGGACGACCGGTCTGTCTTTCTTCTCCTACAAAGTCTCAAACTCCCCGAAACACACTGGAATTCATAACAGACATCAGCCTGCAGCCTTGCAAGGCCGCCGTGTCGTGCCGCTCTGTCTCTGTGTGACTTTTATTCTGAACACTGGGTTTGAACTCTTAACTCGAAAAGCGTAACTTGCTGTCAATGTCACATTGCACTCAAATCTGGCCGGGACGGCTTGCGATGCACAGCCGTCCATGACGTCCGTCTAATTTGTACCCTCACGAAGAAAGAATTGATTCGAGCAGACAGACCAAGCAGAAGAAAAATTTGTAAATGTAATGCAATAAATTCATTGTTCAAATGCAGGCACGGGGAGACAGCACGGTTCAGAAATTGTGTATGCTCGTCCAGCCTCTGCATGTCATTTCTCATTGGTGGTTGGCTTAACGGTCATGTGTATTTGTATTTTATACACGTTCATGTGATGCTCTGTGGCTCTGCCCGAGTGCCCGTGGTCTGCATCATTTCGCTTTCATTTTACTCGTCGCGATACCGCAGTGCGAAATGTCACTTCGACCACGACCACCGGACCGTACCACCAGCTTGTCTCGCTTCTTTGTGCTCGGGCCGATTGACTGAGATTTACAACGCTTTTCTAAATCAGTTATCTAATCGTGCATGCCCTGCCCGCATAAACTCAAGCCAAGTGCTAAGTCCAATGCAATTTCAATGAACTTTCAATGTGTGCGTCACTGTCGCCTTGAACGGGTCATGCTTGCTATGATGAAAAGGAGGCAGGTGGAGAAAGTACTCTGAAATCGGGAGGCCTGAGGTTTCTCGCCCATATGACCTCATATTTGGCATTGGCAGTGTGGCTGTGCTTTGAGCTCGTAAATTACAAAGAAGGTACAATAAATTGCAAATGACCGAGTGTTCTTTCAGTGTTCAGGATTCAGGCTTCTCTTTTGTCGTACCGCCGTCACAAATCTCAGTTCGTAAACCCGTTGATTCAGACTGACAGCCAACTGGCAATGAGAATTACAAGGTCATGAATGCATTTAATGGGAAAATTCACAGCTGCATTAAAATTGTGCAAAGAAACAAAGCTCGGCACTTCTTTGACTTGTTTCTCCCACTCATTTCTCATGTGCGCTTGCTCTGATTTATGTCTATGTCGCACTGACGTTCTGGCTATAAATAAATATTCTCGGAACTCAACAATAATTCTTGTGGGATATGATTTGTTGTCTACCGGACATCCGCACGAGGCACGATGCAACCCATTCGCAATATCGCAAAGCCAACTTGAGATTTTCATCTGACGTCTTCTTTTGTGTGATAGCAAAGTCCCGACCAGTCGCCATCGAATGTAAGAAAGCGTGCAGAGGACACAAATGTAGAATTTATGTCATGCCAATCGCAGCTGAGCCGGCGATCGTTTCGTTCGTTTTGACATCGTGGCTCACTTATCCAGGCTGGAGAGAACTATGCTAACCGTTATACCGACTGGGCGAAGGTGGAAAGCCCAGAGCTCGCATTTCAACTTTCCTGCACTGCGACCATTTGTCCAGAAATCTTGCGTGGTCTTCTCGTCTCGTTGTCTTTGTTTCAGTTGGCCGACGTGGCGGACAGTGGACACAAAGTGTTGGACCGCATTCTCGACGCTCGTCGTCCGACACTGTCAAGATGGACAAGCTCGCATGCTGAAAGTGGTCTGAGCCCGTAAAATTAATTGCAACTGCCTGGCGAGTGGTACCAGGCGGACAGCGGACAGGTGCTGCATTTGGCCCTCGCATTTTTGCATAAAATCCTTATTTTAATCGATAATTGCCACTTGTCACCTGCCGTGCCATGCCCGTCCTTCCTCGTTTTGTGCTTTTGGCACGTTCATCCGTTATGCACAGGAGGACCCATACCGGCGAGAAACCACACAAATATAAATGCACAAGTCATCGTCAATCGGCTGATTTAGTCAATAAATGTACCGCATTAAATTAGAGTCGCCCGTTCATACATTTTCATCGTTTTGTCACCGCATTTTTTCATTTAACCATAATTAAAAATACCGTCAGATAGGCCAGCGATAAGTCAGCCGCTTGAGAGAGTCCATGCGTACGCGGCGGTCGGAGATTATGTTTGGCGTAGCCCTTTGATGGTAGTTTGAGAATATTTTGACTGACTGAGTTGATTCCATTCTTCCCTGCGACCCTGCAATGTACGCTGCTGTTCGGTTGAGTCAATAAAACGATCTTGCAATAAAATCATGCACGTAGAATACGTATAATTAGTGTAGTAGGGAAAAATCATCTCCAATTCACGCACAAACCTCAGTCTCAGCTTCAAACACAGAGCATGCGCCGGGGAACGCGGCTCCGATCTGCGATGCCGCAAAGCACTACCAGACTTAACCAAATGTCTAAACACGATTAGTTTAGACATTTTGATTCTAATTCGTACCCTCAATTGCTCTAATTCAGTGAATTCTATACTCGATAGTGCGTCGCGTACTCGCCAAATCGTCCTCAATCCAATACCTAACAGCCCAGATGCATAAAACTGAGCAGAATCCGATGAATAATTCCGTCTATCGCGACCCCTTTCGAAAAGAACAGCCGGGCGTGAGCTTAATAATGTCCGTGCCCTACGACCGAAAAACAGGTGACTCAGCGAACCGCGGCTCGTGCAGGGCAACGTGAAGTTCTTACGTAGCTCGAACTCTGCATTGGTCACCAAATCAACCAAGCATCCGATTTGGCGGCCCGATCGTCGTCATCGTTCATGAGCACGTGCTCAAAACAGTCGAATGATGAATTAATCAACGTCGAGCGAGCCATGAAAGCCATGTGCACGGGATGGCGAGACGATTTCGTTTCTATGTAAGCTGAGCCGTCGTAGTAACGGAAATTTACCAGTAACCAGCCAAGTTCTTGCACGAGGGCCATGTCAAGTAGTCAATTGGCCTCCGCCAGAACTCAACAAGGACAAGTGCGTCGCTGGCAGATCTTGCGGCCAAGGGGAGGAGCGGCGGCAATTCGAAAGCTCTCATTGTCCAGGTACGTGCCCAAAGGCGTCAACGGCGTCAGCGGCGGCAAAGCGTCCATATTGAGCCAAGTTCCTGCTTCTGGACTGGATCTGGCCAATAACAAGCCCGGCCGATTTAAGTGGTGGCCGAATTGCAAAGTTGCTGAGCTCCCTGGCTAAGAATAGGGCAGGAGAGGCATCGAACGGGACGCCCGGGGCTGACTAGAATGTAAATAGCTCGCTGGAACTTGAGAATGAGCGACATGGGGTCAAATTGCAGGATGCCCCGTTCGAAGCCACCGAAAGCTCAACTGAGCTTCTACATTGGCACGGCACCATCGTGCCATGTCGTGCGCTTGTGCTCCTGTCCGTCGTCCTGGCACGATGCAAAATTGTGATGGCAACGGCAACGGTAAAAGTTGTGCAACCATCGTAGGCGACGTGCCCGAGCTGAGCAGGGATTTGAGCTCAAAGCAGAGACACGATCATAAAATGTTATTGCTAATTATTTATTCACAGACATGCATGCGTGACTGCAGGACTATTTCTGTTCAGTACAATGTTAGTATAGTTGCCATGAAACATAACCGATGATCATATTTATGTGAGGCATTGTCATCATCTGTCTATTATACGTGTGACGCGTCCGCTCACGGTAAAGTTATGGGCCGCTCGTGAACACCATTGATGAGAAGGCTTGTGCAGACTTTACTTTGAAATTGTCAAGTTCAATGTTATGAGCTTCATGGCAAATACTATGTTGACAAAAAAATATAAATGCTTTCAAGCACAGTTAAACATGGCTGGAAATCGTAAAAATTTGATTTTGCATATTAAATGATGCTGCATTTACAAATCGTCTAATAAATCAACCTTTCCACTCGTAGTCTTGGATGTGCATGTGACCGATTCAGTACGTAATCACAAAATCCGTTCTCTGAACTCTTGTCACGACAATCACGATAAAGTGAATTCAACCGAATCAAGTGCGATGGACGAGGTAACAGTTATTGGGAGCCAAACCGAGCCAGTAAGTCCTTTTGAATCAGCTTTTCGCAATGAACGAGCTGCTTATCAGGCCAGACTCGTGCTTAATTAAGCTCACACATGACTCGTGTTCCAGCTTGTGTTCCGTTGGCTCCGGTACCGGGTTCGGACTCGGCTCAAAACGGATCGCGTGTGAACAAATACGATATAGTCTTTGGTCGGTCGGTTCTTTGTAGTCGGCGAATGTGTAGCCATTTGCACCGTCCTCTCGCCCGGCATTGCTGGTTTTGATTTGCGCCTTCATGGCGTGTGTCTTGAAACACAGCGCCACGACGGTCGGGGTTGGGGCTGTCCCTACGAGTGCCCGGTGGTCGTCTGGTCCATGGAGTGAAATTGAAGTTGCCAGGTGCTCCATTGGAAGCCACTTCTATACGCAACTGCGTCCAACCACTCAGACGGGAGCGGGGTGACGTACGTCTTGTCGACCGCCAACAAAGCGTTGGTGAGCCCGTGCGCTAGCTACTATGCTAATCGCAGCAGCTACATGCAATATTGGCGAGCTATCTCGACCTGCTCAACGCGAACGACTAAACTCAACTGAGCTTCTTCGTTGGCAGGTTCTCGTCGGCACGGCCGGGCCGCGTACTGAGCTCAGTACGCGGTCTCCGTCCTCCTCATACTCACGAAGCACAACGGCAATGGCAATGGCAACGGTTAAAAGTAGGCAATTCTCATAAGCAATCCAGAATAGCAAGCTCAAGGAACAGAAATGATCGTTAAATTGGTTATGGCTAATTATTGGCTTGTGCTCGTGCTTCTCATGCATGCAGCATTACTTATGTCCAAGAAATAATACAAGCAATACAAGTACATTTCTATAATAGAAATGTTGCATCTCATCCTAAGCATTATCAATAGCGAGATTTAGAGATTTGTCATATATTGTCATCATTTGTAATATTACACATCATGAACTTGAAGCATAAACATTTAATTTTGCACATTAAATGATCCGAGATTTGCAAATCGCCCCTTGCATGAACCGTTCTCAACTCCAGTCTTCTGGATTCTTGTAACGCGCATCCCAGTCTATTATCTTCTTAATCTTCTTATTGTGTCTCCATCTTCTTGCAGATACAATTCGCAAAAAGTGAATCAACCGAATCAAGTCCGATGGAGGAGGTAAAGGTCATTGAGAACCAAGCCGTGCTGGTAAGTACACTTGATCTCAGCCACTACAATTGCAATGGCGACAATAATTCCTTGCCAAAAACGGCGCATTCAGTCTAAAACTTAAATAAAATTGAAAGGGCCTTTGGTGAGCCTGGTGTGATTGATTTCCACCAAGAGTACGTTTTGTCGTCTTGTTTGGGCAGAGAGCTTAGTTGGTCAGATAGCACACACGTATCACGGCTCAGTCCAGCCGTCGTTCTAAAGCACGTTTTCAAACAATCCGAGGACGAGTTGATGAGGGCTACTTGAGACATAAAGACCAAGCATACATGATTGCGAGACGATTCATGCCCCATTTGCGCCGGGCCGGCGTAGTGCCATGCCATGCACTTTTACTCCTCTCCGTCCTCCTCCTGCTACTAAGCATAATAACAGTAGCGATGGCAACGGAAAAATGTCTCATCTGAGTTGCAGGAGCTGAGCTTGTTGCGGAGAGCTAAGCTCAAAGCAGAGACTGCAGGACTATTTCTGTCCACCAGAGTGCTATAATCTCCATAATAATATATTTATGTCAAACATTGTCATCAATTATCTGTCCAACTCGTGCCTCGTCCGCCCATGCACGAGGAATAGCCTTGCCAGTGGCTGATAAGGGAGATTCCAATGCGTGATGCTGACTCCTCAAATGTGTGGTTTTTTAGAATGAAAGCTGGTCACCGGGCAAAATAAGTGCGCACATGTGCCAGAATCCAAAGATGGAAACAGAATAAAGCCTTAGCACAATACAATACACAAGGCAAGAATACTGATATAAATTCCCGGAATGAAGATTCGGCTCGTGAGTGTGGACTAGGGCATTGACTGACTGACTACTACCACCATGGCTACACGTCTTTTCTCATAGCTCAGCTGTGGCT
>JAQIUU010000122.1:0-14130 GCA_034694545.1 Mesaphorura macrochaeta
GAAAAGAACAAAATGACAGTCAGTAATTTAGGGGTCTGCTTTGGTCCGACGTTACTACGACCTGAGGAAGAATCTGTGGCTGGAATCATTGACACGAAATTCTGTAATGTGGTAGTTGAAATACTCATTGATAACTACGATAAGGTACGGTCACTTACCCTTCTTGGGTCGCTTTTTGGTTTCTAATTGTCGAGTACTTGCTTTCTAAGATTTTTGGAACGAAACCTCTGCCAAATGAGTTGCCAATTGAGTCTCCCGCGAATTCGACTATGCCGAACTCCAGAGTCCCAACAAGTCCAATTAAGCATGTAAGTGGTCACTTGGGTTAAAAGTAAGTAGTTTCGTTTGATGGCCTGTTGAATAGAATTTTGGTACCTTGCAGGCTATTGTATCTTCTTATAACAATGGCCCAAAAGCTGTGGTTATGGAAGGTGCCATGGGGTCGTCTTGGGAT
Source organism: Mesaphorura macrochaeta (assembly GCA_034694545.1). NCBI lineage: Eukaryota > Metazoa > Arthropoda > Collembola > Poduromorpha > Tullbergiidae > Mesaphorura > Mesaphorura macrochaeta. The sequence continues at coordinate 455 of JAQIUU010000122.1, forward strand.
AATATCCCTCAACCTATCAATCATTCAAGTACTACGGTGAACTCATTACACTCCAGTTCCCATTCCAGTTCATCCAACCAAAGTACTGGAGAAGCTCACACCATGGGCTTAGGTTCACAATCCTCTATTTTAGACAGAGATAGACATCCAGCCAAGAATAATCGAATGGGTATTGTAGGAGGGTTTGACAAGGGCACCAGTTTCTCTCAGCCATTCTTACATAGCGCAGGTACTTTAAATGCGAGCTTGTTACCTGTTAGCTGACTTAATGTGGAACTGAATATTCACCAATTTATTTTACTTCATTCATCCGTATAGCTGACTGTGCGGCATCGAACAGCAGTAGTTCAAGCGAGTCGGTTGCATCCTGGCCTGGACCAGTCGGGGCTGGTCATGGCCCTGCGCCCAACCTGTCCATGTCTGGAGGTCCTGTTCAACCTCCGCCATATCAACCTCCGCCAGATCTCCATCTGACAAATGGAAAGGATTACGGATTGATGTCACGTAAGTGCTTAGAGCATAGCAGTACAATTGCGTCAATGGAACCCAATTGTTTCCATCTTTATATTACATAGTGTACTATTTTATGAATACAACTACTTTGATTCCACTACAGGTGTTCCCAAAGGAATGAGTGCAACTTCGCCGTTCACGATGTACGCAAATATGTTTTGAAAGCACATTTGTATTTAGTGTTATACTTTAACGTTTGTTCGCTTGATAATCTGAATTTGTGGCGTCTGTAGGACCTGCGCGAGGACATTATATGCCTGCACAGGCGAACACGATGGAGAGCTTTCGTTTGAACCGAATGAAATTATTACAAATGGTAAGTGATCATAAGGCTTCAAAGGTATGCAGAATTGTATAATTACTCAGATACCAAATAGAGTATCGTTGAATTTATTTAGTTCGTCCATCATGTGAGCCGGGTTGGTTAGAAGGTACTTTGCGAGGAAAAACTGGATTGATACCAGAGAATTACGTCGAACCGCTTCAGTAATGGAAATATTTTCAGCTATGTGACACAAATTCAACCTGGCAGAATCCAACAAACTTTGGTTTAAAAATATTCGCGTGAGACGATCAAAAGTAACCGTGATCTGATTCTAACTGTATTTCTCAAAACAGGAATTTCATTATTTACTTTTGTAGACCGTACCAGAACTAATTTCGTAGTAATAGCAAGCAAACAACTGTAAACGTAATATATCAAATATTTTAATGGTGTTCAGTTTTAGCTATGTGGCGTGTGGTTTTAGTGGCGTAATATGTGTAGTTGCTCGTTTACTTACTGGTTGAACTTGTTGTATCTCTTGTGATTCTCAATTTAAATGTTTATTTAAGATATACCAAACGATGTAATCTATGTGCATGGCAGCTGCCCAGAGGTCTAACTTACCTGGACAGTTTCATACTTACGATAAACAGAATGCGAGAATATATTTTGGATACTAATTGTTATAATAAGGTTAAATAGTTGACTTACTATAAAAATGAACTGAGTGATCTGATTACCGAAAGTATCGAAGCCGCCATACTTGAACAATCGAAAACTGAGCGTACTTTCTATAAGTTTATTATTAGGGATTGACAGGCACCTACTGTTTATGTGCGCTTTCTGTGTAAACTAGCCGTCATAATTAAGGTTTAGAGGAAAAAACCTCCAAAAACGACACCCTCCCCAGTTTGGAGTTTCGACTACATGTACAAGAACAAGAATGTTATTTCAAGTTGTACGACATGCCAAATATTCGTGCACTGTTGCGGAGGCTCCTGTGCCATAATAAGCTTCACAGTTTGTATAATTGGATTAGGGATCCAGTTTCTCATCCTCGTTTCATTTAACTTTGGACTAACGAACAGTTGTACTGTAATAGTTTTATTCATATTTTCATTTTGTAAACACTTCGTTGCAGTTCAAAGTTAGTTACTCGTCCTATTACAAACTTTGTTCGAGCAATCTAAACTAGGGAATGGTGCTTAAAACCGTCCAGACGTTGGTCTTATATAGTACTTTAAAACAGTGCGTAAATATCTTCAAAGAAATGCATTTTGTCACCTTTTCATAAGCACTTTCAAACTTAAAGATTTAAACTGAAAATCCAAATCTTTTAATTCACAAACCAACTTTTCCGAATATTTCTCAGTATTTTGTACATTGCTCTGAACAGAAGAAAAATTATATTCCATACAATAAATTTAGTACCTAATTACTTAAGCAAATCTACGAAACTGAAATTAATTGTTGTAGAAATATGTACCCAGTTTAGTATTTGTTTGTGCAACTTAAGAATGACTGATAAGTGATAGTTTAAAAATCGAAATGTTTTGATGTGAATGATTTATTTGTACTCCATGTAAGTTAATCTTACGTTTAAAGTTCCTCATTTTGCAATTATTTGTAACAAATTATTTTAATCGTTCAAAGAGATTTTATTTTACATGTTTATAAGCACTAGATTTTTAGCATTGAGATTTTGTTTTGCAGCTTAATAAGCAGGAAATTATGCAGCTACTTTATGTTTAGGATTTAGTATTTATTATCTATTATGTACTTGTATTAATGCAAGAACTTTATTTTCGTTTGGAGACCACTATTACTTACGTGGAAGTGGTGGAAGGAACTCTTCCCTGTGAACGGGAGTTTAAGAGATTGACAATCGATGTTATTCGTTTCATGTATGACTTTCGTAAAACTGTGAGTAAAAACATGTGCAAAATGTGTACGGCGTGTTGTGGACGACTTCAGCTTTCATGTCCGCGTTGTTGATATCCCTTAATTCCTTTTCCTAAAAAAATGGTTCCATGAACACGCAATTCGATCAAAAACACTGCGAGTACTGCAGCTCCGAGCTTTAAGCGTGTATTTTCGCAATATTGGCTCACTTGTGCATTTCATGAAACGATTCATCATGTGGACACGCAACTTTAGATACTGGCTTACTGGCTGCCGCGTTTGAAGCACCAGCACTGAGCATTTGACGTTGATTTGATTTCGAACAGTATAAATACTTTAAGCTGTTCATTTGAGTAGAAATCACAAATAAAGAGAGCCGTCAGACGGTCAGGTATCGATATTAAAGTGCGAGTTGTCACGCAACGGTGGCAGGAAACGTCGCTGTCTCTGAACGCCGATGTGCGATGTTGGGTGAAGTGGGACAAGAACCACGCACAATATCCCCTTCTGCAAGGTAGCATGAGTGATTCTGCACTTGCATGAGCTGTGTAGAATAGGCAAAACTATATTGACTTCGTTTTGTATTATTTTCTGAAAGAAATGAAGATGCTAATTTCTACCTACGAAAACTAACCAATTTTAGAGGTTTCATTTTGATTGATGATTTCGCTCGAAGTTTGTTTCATTTTTAATAACATTTTAAAGCGCAATCCGTAGTCGAGTCGTAGGCACTTGCGTACGATACAAGCAATGCACGGATGAAGTCACTAAATGAAGTCATGAGAATTTGGAAATACACTATGAAATGAACCAGGGTAACTGGACAAGGGAAGTTGGGGAAGATGTTACATGATGGAAAAGAATGAACAAAATTGAGAAGTACGATTGAGAATGGCGGGTGAGATTTAGAGTTATTGCAAATTAGATGTATTCGTGTATGTAGAGAGTGCAAGGGAGCAAGTGGTCAGAATAATGTGAAAACGATTTACGCACATTTTCTCCAACTGTTCCTCAATCACCAAAGCCATGTGAGTTTCTACCAAATGGAAAGAGGGGAAAGGTGCTGAAAAAGAAATTGGCTACCCATTCCACTCTGAAGCCAACTAAATTTTCTGTTTCCTTCCAACTCCCATTATCTTTATCTTTACGTGCAGGAACTACACGCACTTTTCTCAGCTCGGCTCACGGAGACTGACGGTGTGAGATCGAGAGAAACGGAATGCGTGCCATGCTGAATGTTGAATGTGAAAAATCAAAGAAAGTCAACTTCCCTTCTAGCTCGAGCAAAGAGCTTAGCTTGGGGTAGGCTAAGGCATGTATAATTTTTGCATGTTTACTTCTGTGCTAGAAATTTATACTTCACTGGAATGAAGATTTCGACGGCGAGCGGGCGAACTTATCTTGGCAGCACACGGCTAACACTATTGTGTGAGTAAGATATGCAATTTGGTGGATTCCTGTTTCCGTACAGGCAGAAGCTTCCTTCCTTTCGTTTTAGTTCTTTCTCACTTGCTCCATTGTTGGGTGGTGGTGGTTGAGTTTTCAGGAGAAAGTCATAGCACGCAAAACAAAATATTGGGAATGCATTCCATTTAAGAGCAAAAGCAGCAGGCACCGTTTGGGATAGAAAACGAAGAAAATCTTTTCATAAACTAAAGTAGTGGCTGGTTGCTTCTGTGGAGTGTGCCTGTCGGTGTACACAATCACAATGCCATGCCGGGTAGAAACAGGGAAATGCAGCAACAGAAAGTCTTTGTGTAGCATCCATAAACCTTTGTGTGCATTATTTCTACGAAAGAGAAAGCGATATGGAAAAGAGAAAGAAGGAAAAGCAATCATTTTAATGCACTGTCTTTTTCAGCTCTTCTTTTTCTGTTTCCCCGGCTCAACCCCAAAGAAAAGCGAATTTTCACGTACAAGTTCCATAGAATGAAATAGTAAAAATGTGCTCTCCATGTTCAATGTGTTGAAATTACACCAAGGACGAAAACACAAATAACACACCATATGTTCTTTGTGTTACGTCCTGCCACGTTTCCTTCTGCTTATGCTCATTCTATAGCGGTCGTGGTAAAATGCGTCTTGCTCGGCTTTCGTCGTTCGTCCTGCCAAGTCAATATGACATTAGCTTTGTCTTTCACTGCGAAACTGCGATATCTCCATCTCCCATTCAGATTCCCTTTTCAGAAAAACTGAACACTAATATTTTGCATATTTCTCGAGTTTCTGTAGCTCGTTTATTCAGATTGCGTCCAGAATACCACACTCCGTGTTTACATTACTGGAGTCCCTCTTGATTTGACTGTTGAAATGGGCTGGCTCGATTGCTTAGAAAGTATAATACACACAGCCCAGCCTGAGAGTAAACTCTCACAAACCAAACGGTTGTGTGCACCGTGTGCTCAGTGGTAACTTGATTCCTATTCGCAATGATTGAATGCAAACAAGAAGACTTGACTTTCAATATTTTTGGAAATTGAACAATAGAATAAACTACAACTGCAAAGCTATTCTGCCAGTAATTCCGGAATATTTTGTAATGTATTCAACGATTACTGGTCACAGCTTTCTCTGCATTTTCCTGAGTCTACATGAGACTAAACGAGAATCCAGTCGAATATGAAATGAAATCATGAAGAACTTTGGTCTTTGGTGCTGAAAGAACGTTGAGGAATGACGGCAAAGAATTTCTGGAATTTGGTCTGCATTGTTTCAGATTAAATTATTTACGTGCCCGCAGTTTTGCAGTTCAATTGCCGAGCCGAATGTGAAACATTTCCATGAGATCGAATTCCGGGAAAGGTTCACAAATAACAATAGTGAAAAGCGGGATGGTGGTCGGTCTATCCGAATGGCGATGGCATTGATTAACGCAATGCGAAATTTGTGTTGCCTGCGATTATTATGCTATGCCTGCACAGTGTGATATGAAGACCGTGAAGGCAAAGAGTCTTCGAAACGCTCCAATCAATTTTAAATGCCAGCAAGCAATGCGGGAGTTGCACGAGCCCAATCACTCAGATTCCATATTCCAGATCGAGATCGTTTCAAATGCAAGTTAATAGTCAATTGTTTTAATTGCAAACTTTATATTCTCGATTTCACCTTTCATCAATCAAATCCAGACAAACCTATTCGAGTTCGTTATTCATGTGGACAGTAGGACAAGGAGTACCGTGTAAATACATTCTAACATTCTACATGATGAGGTACTAGGCAAGATAGGGGAAGTATAAGACCGAGTGAAACAGCAAATTTGCGAGCTGCTGTGCGAACTGCAGACGGACCCATTGTTTGCTCAACGAAGATCACTGTTCAGCTCGACATTCTTTTGATGGGTTGCAGAACAGAATGCGGAGTAGAACAAACAGAGGAAGAAGAAAATCAAAGAAAATATTTGATTTAGTAATGAATACACGAAATTGGACCGACAGCATACCTTAGCCTGTACGGGTCTCTGTATCCTATATCATAGCCTTGTGGAAACCACATCAAGAGTACAAGCGTAGTGTGTGTAGATTTCGTAACTAAGCAGAACGAACTGCGCGGAACTGGAGAAGAAGATAACAAATCGGAACAAATGATGTCGGTTCACGTTTAACATATAAGTATATAACATTAACATCAGCACAATTTATTTACTTTAACCTGCTTTCGATTCTGTGGAAATGGCAATATTTATGTTTTTCTCTATTTCACCTTTCTAGAAGAAAGAGAAACCAAAGAAATTTGCACATTCTGAATTTACTATAGATTCTTAATAAATTCTTTATTTAATTTCACATTATCAGTTGTTGTCACATTGTTGTGTGCTCATTAATCTGACCTGCACTACAGCTGGACGGCATTTTAAGCTCAAGCTCGACTCGGCTACCTTCAGTTCCATACTTATAAGTAATATTTTCCTTTCTTGCTCATGTAATCAATTTCTTTGATAGGAAGCCCTTGTGTAAAATTAATATTCGAAGCGCATCTTCAGATCGAGGGCAAGGATTAATTGACAACAGTTCATTGGTTCATTCGTTTCCCATCAGCAGAAACGGAGAGATGCGGGTAATTAGTGGTTTCTCTTGCGATGTGTGTGTGGGTTTTTCTGTCAATGTCGATTGATCTATGAGCTTTAATAAATCGCTTTCCCTTCATTTCCACGTATCCCAATTCATTCGTGTTGAAACTGAAAAGAACAGATATCCAGTGCTAGGTGCCAGCTTGAGTATGTGGCCATGTGGGTTTCAATGGTTTAGTCTATGCAGTGAGTTTTCCATTAAGCTCGAGTAAGAGAAAGAGCAGTGATATGGAATTGCTCAAATAGGAAAACCACAGTGGAGTAAAGTTTCATGCCCACATTAAAATCCCACCATTGCTCCCACACTTCGTTAAAATTATCTGTTCTTCGCTTGTTTCCTCGTCCATTCGCATTCACATGTCTTGACTTGCATCCCATTTCTCTCCTTTCTCCTTCCTAGACTTCCGAAATACTGTGTTTGGGTGCGGATAATCTAATGCACAATTTCTGCGTAGTGATGCTGTAATATATTATATCCTGTATTACATTTTATGCGTGCATTTCCTCTGCGTGCTGTGCTTTTATTAATCTCGCTCCAAGATACTCGCAATCGCAATTCTACCGTACCGTGAACAAGGCACAGGCTTACCTTTTATTTTACGTAGTGCTTAGTGCTTTGGTGTGACTAAAGTTGAGCTAATTCTTTACTTATTGTGAATTAGAGAACTGGCTCATTCATTACATTTCCCTGTGTACAATATATTTACCGGAACATTGTTTGCCTTTCCGTGCTTCCTCTTCTTGGTCTCTTCTGCTTCACAATCCACAACCTCTTTCCTTCGTCCTTTCTCTTTCCCTGCGTTTCTTTCCCCAAGACCAAGACCAGTATTCTCACTTCTCACCCAGGCTCACGATACGATAAGAACAAAGATTTAAGTTATTCTGTAACTATGTCGATTTTCTTGGCACCTTAACAAATGAGAGGTTCATAAATTTTAAATCTTTTTTACATAAGAAATATCGATATTATTACTACTTCACACAATGCGCCCCGCACTCCAATACTAGCGCACTTTCTCTCACTGCATAGCGAGGCAGACATCGAGGCAACCTCTCACGAGAGCAGAAATTCTGCAAGGCATTCGCATTAACGGTACTTGAATTCCACATTCATAACGACCCTGTTCAGCTTAAAGCTTCCCACTTGCCATCGCATACCAAGATGATAATCATCATATTCTGGAACGCAGCAAATCTTCCATATCCTGAAGATTCACAACCGCACATCAAGATTGAATTCATTATTACAATTTCATGCCATGTAAAACAAGTTGTTGCATTATTCATCATTAAATTTACAACGGCCATAAATCATCGTCAATTCTGCACTCGCACTTCTGTCACAACAATAGAATAAGGAGGAACGAACAGCACTTAGGATAATGTCTCTAATTTTATTCAGTGTTCCATCCATGCAGCGGCGTTAAGTACGATATGACAGCAGTTGGTGACAAGTGGGAAATGTGCGACTTGTAACAAGGCGAAGGCACACGAACTCGATTACTCGATTCATTACATTTCCTCATGCACGGAACATATACTGAGCTCATTCTTTATCATATTTGCAATCATTTCAGACGAGCGCAGCGCAACAGGGACAGGCACGTAATATTTGTGTTGGCCTGTTGGCCATAATAAAGAGTCGTCTCGCCGGTCGCACTCTCACCCTTCCCATTTTGCAAACCTCTTCACTTTACTTCATTTCATGTACACATAAATGTCATAATATATTCAACGTATTGCGATATAAAAAATCTATAAAAAATATCCCCGTTTATTTACTCATACTGTCGTGCTCACTTCCTGCAATATTCCTTTGTTTTGTCTGCACGACGACACGCAAACCGATTCATTTTTGTATACTTTTGAATTGTTCATTCAAATGATAGCTGGTCGAACTGCGAGACTACTGACGATACTGTCATTCTCGCATTCGCGAAAATTGAACTGTGTGGGACTTTGACGACATATAATTGGAGAGTCAACAATTTCTAAAATTTTGCAACAGCAAGGACAAACCATGGTTTGATGAGGAATGTGACTTTTTCTGCCAGCCTGCGTTTCTACTTCTTGCCTTGACTTGGAGTACTCAATTATTACACAATTGGTTGCGCGTGCTTGCGGCGGCTACGATGAAATTGGCAACGACTGAATATTATTCGGTTTTCTACTTGGCTTCCTTCTCTTGCCAATAAAAATTGGAGAGGGCGACATGAATATTGCAACGAGTATCTTCTTATGTCTCCTTTGAGGTTTCACTGTGGAATTAGCAAGAGGAAAGGGTAGAAGGGTTCTCCAATTTCATTTAAAATGATGTGGGCAACATTCTCTTCCCCTTGCCACGCAATAACCAAATATTTCTGTTTCTCGATTCTATTCAGCCTTGCCTTATATGAGACTATGTGTTGTCTCTTCCCCCTTCGTTGTCGATACAAAATGTTGTGCCGACGATAATAATATTGCAGAGTTTCTTGTGGAAGTGTATAATGCGCATTTTATGACATTGTTCCGTGATTGTCTTTTCTCCCTTCCCAACTTTTACGATACATGTTCCCCGTGACGCTGCGGCTGTAGGCTTGCCGACGCTCAAAGGGCATTTAAATTCATTCATGAATCATAATCTCGATGATATGGAAAAAGATTTCCGCATAGACATGGAGGGATTGACATTTAGTTCATATCCATATTAATAACATTTCTATGAGAACAAATCATGTCAGGGTCTTTCACTGAACAAGTTGACTTCGTAATAAATAAATCCAATACAGACAGCTGTAAACTTGGCAGAACTAATGCCACAAATTGATTTTTAAACCGTTCCGAATCGGATCTGATTTGCCTTTCTAATTTCGGCTGGGAATCAACCGTCACTCTAACGCGACAAAGAAAAGTTATTAATTTTGAGCGAGAAATTTTCAGCCTAAAACTTGTTCATCAAAAGTTAGTCTCTCTTTGAAGCGTACGATTATGAAGTTTCCTTTAAAAAGTCTTTTCAATTTAAAAATCTTACGTTTTTTTCACTTCCTATTTCTTCGTTAACATATGAACACTAAATACATTATTTTATTTCAAACGGAGGAACAAGTAACGAAGAGAGAAAAAAGTATTTTAGCAATACAAAAAAGTGTGAGAGCAAAGGAAAGTTTCGAAAACTCGTGAGACTTTTCGTTCAATAGGAGTTGATGAGTGCGACAAAAAGAAGCCAACTGGAAGACTTTATAAAATAAATTTCAGGTTCTGCGAATTTATAGAAAAGCGACATCAAGCGGAAGAGAAAATTTAATTTGTCATGTGCCTCCCAGTGAGAGGTCGGACGTGAGTGATAAAGGAACATATTTTTTAAAATTTCAAAGATTTGTGGGAATGTATTTTACTCGACCAGAAACGCAAAAAAGCTCGGCAAACCTCAACCAAAAAGTTGTTTAACATCACCCGGTAATTTGTAATACGTTAAAAGTACTGCGTATTTCTTTCTTCGGTTATCATTGCATCAAGTATAGGAGAATGGCTCCTACTCGTCCGATAATATTCACGAACTCGCCTGTCTCCATGAACTGACGATGAGTGTGTGTTGATGTTGGATTTGGAGTCCACTATCTGAAGCTAACAATAAGGGTTTCATCCTCATCTGTCCACACATACTCAGAATTTGGAAGACAATTCCCTGTTGGACACAAGCGCAAACAGATTCAAAGGATGCGATAAGGTTCATCCCCGCCTCTCAATTCCTGATTTCAATGCCCTGTTTTGACTATATAGAGCCACGGCGTTACGCACATGCTCTGTGAGCACAGCCTTTCCATCCAGTACAACTGTGAGGGGGAGAAAGTTGGTATAGTTTGCCATGCTCAGTAATCAAACTCACACCAACAACTCAGTTAAAGGCACAAGTAAAGGCGGAGTAGAAAGGGAGGCTGCTGGCTAGTTAGATGCGAGCAAAGAGGGATTTTTGCACATTGTTGCTGGCAGTAACGGTGGCGGTGGTGGTGGTTGGTAAAAGTTCTTTTCTATTTGCGCTTTTCGTCGTACCCTCAGCGGCGTCGTCAGTTGAAATTGGAGCGGTGGACAAAGAACAAGAGAAAGTTAGTTTCCAGCATCGATCCTCCGTGTGCACATTGCATTCGACTTGGGGTTCACAGTTTCATTGCAATACATGTGCAGTTGTACAGAGAGCTGTACGCGTTACGCACTACTCTACAACTTTCTTTCGTCTCAAACAATGTGGTAGAAGTCAGAGTCGAGGGAGGAACAGGTTCTTTTTCTCTGACTTGTTTTCAGTTTCAAGTTCTCAGTTGGTCTCCGTACGTGCGACGTGCAGGAAGTTTTGTCATTTCATCGTCTGTACTGCTTTCTCCCTTAACCATTCACAATTTCATTTCCCCAAATCCTACAAATTACATTCAGACTAACTTTTCCGACAACGTGCGCTCCCTCATTATATTAGAATATACAAGAGCACAGGAATTCGATTTCCTTCCAAAACTGTTGCCATTTTGAGTAGACTGTACACCCTGCCCGTTTTGCACTTGAGACAGAATTTGCAAGCGGCACGCCGTCTCATGCTGCACCTCCGACATCTTAGCTTATACAAGCAGTGAAGTAGGCGAGTAGTTTTTTTACTGGGGTGTGCTCCGTACGAGTGAAAAACAAATCTTGTTGTATTGAATGTGTGTAATTACAGAATTTATTTTCTGGACAGAGTAAAATGTCAGCCTCTCACTTTGCCCCCACTGCTTTTTGATCGTGGATGAGTGTGAGTAAAAGCACCACAGCAAAGCCACGAGCCGCTGGGTGAGGAACGGTACGTGAGATAGCAGAAGATGAGGATAAATCTGACAATTTTTGATTGCACACGTGTTGGCAGTGAATTTCCTATCTTCCACTGAAAAAGAAACCCCGCTATCATCCCAAAGTACATCTGCTAATGCAATTATATTTCTGAGTGCTAGTCTTCTCTGTGTGTGTGTCGCTGTTCGTTGTTCGGTGTGTGTGAAAACTCGTTGCAATTTTCTCAAGTGTAGTTTACCCATTGTTTCCCCGTGTACGTTGACAGCGAAACAAAGCGGGCTCGTTATTGCAGCTGTAGTTGTGAAAAGGAGGCCTGGTAGATTTGATCATCTCATTTTGAGAGTACCGCATCGAGTAATGCGATGATTTGATGAAAAAACCGACAACAGCATCAACAACGTGAAAAATCCAAAGAGAAACAGATTTTCGTTACTCCGAGATAGTTCAGTAGTACAGTAGTGTAGACGAAACAGTCATTCTATTTGCGAAGACTGTAACTGCAGACTTCTCGATTCCGCTTTCTCCTGTTCCGAGGCTACAACAGCCTGCCTGACGTGACACGAGTATCTTTCAATTCTTATTTCTGTCACGATAAACTTAAAACGAGAACAGGAAATAAGAGAACGAAGACTTTACTTTTCTCATCACCTTCTGATGTGAGCACACACACGCATCGCACGCTCTGAAATGTGAACATATTTGTTAGCGAGACGCGACGTAATATTGTGTTTGGAACAGGAGACACGCAGAAAGTTTATGATTTGATTTCCGACCTCGATTCTCTACTCCACGCTTCGTAGTCGCCTAGTGTCGCTGAACTTAAACAAACAGTAATTACATGAACAGGCTCCAGAGTCTGTAGGTTTGCACTCTCTTCAATTTGCGAACCAATAGCCCAACAAGTGACAACGTTGTTACTGAAGACTGAATGTTGCGTCTACTGGGCTTATTTGTTGTCCACTGGAATTGGACCGACTCAAACATTTCTACACACTGACCAGAAGTGTAACTGTGAAGATTTAATGCATATGCTTGTGCTTGAATTGCCAGCTTCTACGCCAGCAAGAGCAAGATTCAGCGGCAGCAGTACAATATCATACTCAACATGGCAAGCCGAAGAAGACGAATAGATTGGATTGCCATTACAAGTTCGTGTTTGGCTGCGGCTGTCTATCTCAATTCTCTCAAGGGTGGATTCGTGTATGATGACAGGTGAGTGTACAAATATAGATACACTTTTCGGTGATGCGATACTTCAATTCATATCAAATGAGACAAATAAGACGCTCATGACCCGGGCAGTGCATAAGCTCAACAAACTCGAGGATAGAAATTCAGACGTGGTGTGTATGAATATGCACTTGCATTGCAATGAGAGTATTCAGACTCAGGAATATTAGACCGATTTCGTTACTTGCGTACAAGTTTTCTTGCCCACGAGAAGACGAGAGTGTACGTGAAATATAAAGAAAGAAAGAAAGTTGAGTGGAAAATCTACTTTAGGATCCCATAAGTCAAACAGGTGGTCTTCACGTATACCTCAAATATTTTCTTGCACATTACATAATCCACTCTTGCCCTACACCATCCTCTGTTCTGCATAAACTTTCACAAATCTCGTCTCACCAATCTGGGTTTTGGTTCACGCGTGCGAATGTGGGCATAAGTTCATCCAGTAAAAGAGAAAGAAACCTATTTTTCTCAATTTCAGTTTGTCAGTAGGAATATATTTGTGTTTCGGTCCTCTCTCGTGACGCATGCACTGGGCTCTGCTTTCCTCTCCCTGCAATATTCACGCTCACTGTGCCGACCCAGGCTGCAGGCGAACGCACTGCAATAATTCTTTATTTATATCTTGATCTCATAAATGTGGACACTCGGTCGGCTTAATATTATTATTTATTGCTGTATTCGGGCCTTTTCTTCATTTTGGTGTGAAAGACATCTTTATGGCACACAAGATAGAGTCCAATAATTCAATTAGGCTTCAGAGTCTGTCATTCCAGCTGTAGCGGCTTTCTTCAGACTGCTGACTGGAAGTCCGAGTCCGAAAACAGAAAGAAAATGACTTCCATAGTTTTCATTGTAGTTTATACTTTACATGATTCTACTTTGTCAAATTTTTTTTTCATATTCCTGAGA
>JAQIUU010000123.1:0-14095 GCA_034694545.1 Mesaphorura macrochaeta
ACACATTTGTAGGAATCCTGCTGCTCAGCATTTAAACGTTAAACCGTTAGTTAAACCTTGCAAAGACCAAAATTTCACTTCTCATAATCAATACCATATTTTGCAGACTGACTGTCACAGCATCCTGTCCAATGGATCTTCAGTTCTTTCCCATGGACAGACAAATATGTACCATTGAAATCGAAAGCTGTAAGACTATTTTCCATTTCCTCACTACTGGATTTTGTATCATTTAACGGATAAAAAATCGTACTACTAGAGAGAGTTGTGTTACTGCACTACTCAAATAACATCATGCTGACTTCATGATGGGGATTTGAGGGTGCAGCGTCCTACTCTGAACAACTACTTGTCTTTTATTTGTATATTTTGTTTACTCTCTCACACTCTCACTAATACTCACAAATTATATTTTGCGTTATTTGCATTCGCAGCATTACTTCTTGGTTCAAATCACGTAGCACAATGCCCATTCAATCAACTTTGCAGCATAACACACACTATTGTTGCTTGTTAAACTCAAAACTAGTCACAAAACTAGAGTTGTCAGCGGACTACTACCAAGTACCAGGGGAGTGAAAGCCCGCAACTATTGTAGTAGAATTGTACCCACACACATTTTAAGCTGAGTGATGTGATGACGCAGAAACTCAACCAACACAAGTTTACACAAGTGCACTCGTAATTACAATGAACCAGACTCCATTCCATTGTCATTTCGCTTGAAGTCGTACTCACAAAGCGAAATACAACTGGTGAAAGTAATTCAGATGATTGCAGCCCTTAGCGAAATGTACGTAATGGTTAAAATGCCTTAAAGCACGACTTCCGTGCGACAAAGACACGATTACGAAATCAACATGCATCCAATAATTTACGATAGAAAAGTAAGAAAAATAAATAATAACAATAGTAACCCTAGACTCAAGCCCTTTTAATTAACATTTGGGACAAGTTACTAAAGGGGACCATAACAATGCATTACTTTAATTGCTGAGCTGACTATAAATCCTAGTCTCACACTGCACAGTGGGGCAAACTACTGTAGCCCTGAGCCCTGCATTGTGTAAGATATGACAGAATGGATTGGACACCTAATTTGGAGACATTTGAGATCTATTCCTTCCATCAAATCATCCAGGCATGCGGAATCTAAAGTCTCAATGACTGAGATTTAATGGAATGCTCGATTCAGTACCAGTATTGTAGTAGCACAAATATACGTCACAAGAAGGAATAGGAATACAAGTCTGATAGTTTGTAAAGTGTTAATCTTCATTTATAATGATGAATGGATCTTTCACAGTTTTTGTTTTATGTGTTTCTCGTTCTTTCATTTCTAAGACAGAACTCTCGTTCTAGCACAGCACACACTTTTAGAAAGATTAAAGCAAGATTGGAGTAGTTTGCACTTTCCATTCGTTCGGGTGATTGCTTTCTCGTTCAAATCCTGCATTAAATTACGTGAGAGAGAAAGCGAATGAAGAATTGTTCAGGTTGATGCAAATTCTGCAGAAATACAAAACATGCTTGAACTTTAGCCTTTCTTCTCCAAATAACAAGAGTCTCAACTAAAGAAAGATAGATTGCCGACGATTTGGTTTGTAGAGAACTTTGTGGTTCAAGAGGAACTTAATTAGGACGGGTATTGGCTCAGATAGGCCGAAAAGTATCAAAGCTGCGGCTTATAACTTTCTCCAGGACTTCTCCTTCGTGTTGGGTCGGCGTAGGGAGATAAGCAATTCACGAAAATAGAAAGCTTAAATGAGATCCATCTTATTTTCTGTCTTGCTACTGGTCCGAATACTACATACTACGTAGACTGCGAAGAAATCAAGTTTTGCGTCATTTCGTGCAACTTGGGAAATTGTGAAAACAGCGAAAAGCCCATCGTATTTTATGATCAGGTCAAAATGCTCATGCTCTTTGAGTAGCCTTGAAACGAGTGCCACCGTCTTGCACTTTAACCAGTAGCAGTAGCAGCTGAGGTGATATTTGGAATGTAATTTCTTAATACGAACACGAACCCCCTTGAATTGTGGATGTAAATAAATTGATCAAGTTATGGACGCGCCATTTCCCATTGCAAACTGCTTTTCTTGCATGCTTCTGCTCATTTACGAGCGAACGCAAACTACCACTTGTATTTGTTCCTACATTTTGCTTATACCATTTTGCTGGTGAGAATGGTCTCTAAAGTGTGCGTATAAGTATTAACAGAGGGTTGCATGATGTTCTGGATTTGGAAAATCTCTTGCATGCTTACATCGGATTCACGAGTTGTTCGCCTTCTAGACGTTCATCAGTTTATATTACCGTTCCGTACACTGCGGATTTCAACGATTTCATGTTTCGGTGTCCTTACACTTAATCGCCTTTCATGCTGAAACAATGCACTCGTAACTGGTCTCTGGAGAATGTTTATTCAAACCAATTTCGTACTGATGCGGTGGGAGCAGTACTTCCAGGGTAGGAGCAGTGCGAGAGTATAAACCTAAAAGACTTTGTACTTTCGCTGATTTAATTAAGTGCACGAACCTGCAAACAATAAGAAACACAAACCTATTCGAACACTTCTTATGCTATATGTCAAAGTTCAAGATTGCATGAAACGATTGTGAATGGATTTGCCGTCCCTTCTGAATTTTATTATTATTTTGCATCTTAGAATCAATTGAGGAAATGGCGGAATCCATAAAAATTTATCACTTTCTCCTTAAATCCTGATCATAAACTCTGATGCAGCACTTCCCACTCCTTTTTCTTTGTGATTTCTACTGTTCGTATGTTGTCCAAGTATTAAAGCCATAAATCATGATAAAAACCACTTACTTAATTGGAGCATTGAAACATTCGTACTGTAAACCGCAATTGCTTCGCTACCGCCCGATTTTCCAAATTCCACTTCAATGTGTTCAAGTTATTCAAAAGTTGGGTCAAATCTAAAGCTAGGACTTCTTGTACTAATAAATATGTAGGGACCACAGGAGTGTTTGGACGGCTTCTGATGCTCGACTCTTAATCAGCAAGCTCGCATATGTCAGGAGAGATGTTTGACGTTTATGCAAAGCTGTCTCTTGAAAAAATAACCCTTTTCCTTTTAGCTAAGCTGCCCGCGAACCAACGAGCCTAAAAATAGGTTCTTCCCGGCGAGTCCCTCCAAATATTTTTACTAGAAATTTGCATACCGTTCCTCCTTCCTGAACTTTGACATTTAAAGTGTCCTTTGAAAGCAGAGCAGATTGAGTTCGGTGATTTTCCTGCATCTCATCAACTTTCCTTCGAATCTAACAGCTTTTTCATTTTTAACAAGGACGACACGACACGACACGGGTAAAGGATTTCATGATGGTATTTTTATTGTCCACCAGCTTTGAGTTATTATGCATTCCTATCGTGTTCTTTCTTCAACTGTTTCACTTGGGAATGGGAATGAAGCGATATTACATTTCAATCGATAAAATATTTTTACAACGAATACTGCCGACATGAAGAATCCTGAAAGAGATTACCATATTCGTTCAAGTTGGCGGTATAACGAGTCACACTTTCTAGAAATGCATAAAACAAAGAATTAAAAACTAGATATTTTTATAGCTCAGATTGTATCCGCACGGCCCATTTAATGAAGGAATTCCTCAAATTTCGATGACTCCGAGCTCTCACTGGACACTTTTATTCGGATTTTGCAATGTTCCTTTTCTTTTAATGTAGATATTTAATAGTTACTAGAGACGCTGAGGTATTTCGTATTCGCTAGTGAACTACGTACAGATTAACACACAGCACAAGCATCGTAGCCCGACATCGCTGGGTGCCCACATCCTGCACAAAAACTCATGTTAGGATCAACGTAAAGCAAATGATTTTAACGAAGAGGACAGAGAAAAGTAAAAGTAAACCTGCTCAATCGGATTAAAACTTTTCGAGACTCCATTTTTTCCTGCACAGTTGAATTTTACAAGTGGAAAAACTTGTACGTGACACTTTTTCCTTTCATTAACCATTTCCCTGCTTCTTCATTTTCCGTTTCCTCTCTCTCGGCATCCCAACATCACCGCTTCAAGTGCTCACAACCTTACTCCCTTCGTATTGTATGACGTTGACAGAAATTAGTTTGGTGTTCAGTGTTCAGGGCTTTTTTATTTTTAGAAACTCGACTCACCGAGCTGCGACGATCATAAGAACTTGTGCTTTCTGGAATTCTTTCTTTTTTCTTTCATTTTCTGGTCGCCATACTTACTTTACATATTTAATCGACAGAAATGTAATAAAAAAGAATATGGTGACTGGAATGGCTACGCACTAGACAGCTCAATTGCGAGCCGTGACGTGGTCTTCTGTCATGCTCGTGCTATCCACCATAAGCTAGTCTTGGGTTTATTTCACTAAGCAGCTTGGCTGAGCGTAAATATTCATCATTCTTTCCTTTCGTCTTTCTGTTTTTAATATTACTCGCATCCGCCTTACTCCTGTGCGTGTGTGCTGCACTCCTCATAAATCACTGTTATATATTGTAATGAAACTTGTCATTGAAAATGGTTTGAGAAAAAGAAACAGGCTGACGGCATTTTGTATGATGAATCCTCTGACCTATAAACTTAATTTAATATTTTTCAATAAAAGTCACAAGGGAAGAAAGCACCGTCTTTCACTCTGCACCTTCTTTCCTGTCTGTGACGTGCTCGTGCTCCTGTCTATTCTCAAACCCATTTCCCATCGCCAACATCATCACCGCTTCTTGTCCGCAGCTCCACGCCACTGTCCAAGTCAAAGCTATGCTCTATGATGAAAAATTCCTCATTTTTAAAAATTAGTAGTTGATTTACGCTTCGATTATTATATTTGACAAGCTTCAAACTTTGAGTAGGCAGTAAGCGCCGAGTCAGCGAGAGCGAGAGAGCGACTGAGCCGAACTGTGAGCAGTGAGGAAGAAACCAATTTCCTCCATTGCTCTAATGAAATACGTTGTAAAATTATACGCACACATAGCATGATACAGCTCAATCTAATGTCAGGAAATTTTAATGAGCATGGTTCCAGGCACCATTTCATTCACACACGATCGTAATTTTAACAATGTGGTTTCCATACTTGTCTTCCCTTCCCGTTTTTATCTCTGCTTCGTTTATATTCGAATTGCAATGCAGATTTGCAGTTGGTCTATTGAGGCTTTCACTCTGTCTCACGTCTCACTTGAGAAACGCTTTCTTTGGTTAAACAGACCGCAAAATTTCCACGCGTCTGCATTTACTTAATTTGCGCCTGCTCTGTCTTTACGCATGAGTACTTTACATTCCCTCATCGCTTAAGCTTCTGTTAGTGCTGAGTTCCAAGCTGCTATGTGAATCAACTGAATCTTGATTGATGCTCGTAATCTTGCTCATATTTGTGCTATTATTCATACGCTCAGTGCCTAAGTACTTTGCAGTCATTACACTGCTGATCAAGAATGCGGCAAATAAATTGCTATAATCTATTCTTCTTAATGGATATTTTCTGCATTCACGAGTTGAGCAAATGAATGGGCTCGGAAC
The DNA here is from genome assembly GCA_034694545.1 of Mesaphorura macrochaeta. Lineage (NCBI taxonomy): Eukaryota > Metazoa > Arthropoda > Collembola > Poduromorpha > Tullbergiidae > Mesaphorura > Mesaphorura macrochaeta. The sequence goes on from JAQIUU010000123.1 coordinate 5,538, forward strand.
ATTAAGCAGCAACTTAGGAACAGCGTGTAAAGTAATGTATGCGTTATTGCTCTGAACAATTAATATGAAATATTACGTTTTGTAATATAATGACGCTCACTTCGTCCTCGTTGGCGTCGTCCTCGGTAGTGTCGGTAGCCCATTCAGCGTCGCAAGAATGTAATCTTGATTGAATTCCGTTCAAAATGCGGAGACGGGTAACCTCGGCTCCTCGACCAAACTGGCGAGTGTTGCAGTGTGCAGGTGATGTAATCTCTCACCCCACACGTTGAATACGGTCTACTTCTAAGGAAAAGAGCATTAAAAGTTCCCTGGAACATTAGAATGTAATAACAATAAAGGAGAAAGGATTACACAATTTGTAAGGTGAGAATGTGATATATTGAGGAATATAGTATATGTGGTGTGGTGTGGAGAAATAGCGTATGAATGCGGGGTGCATGTGCAAAAGCAAATGTGGAAACTCAACGGAATAATATGCGTAAACCGTTGCTGTGTGCTGTGCTAAGAATGCTAAGATTGCATGTTTTCTCCTCATTTTCTAAGAAAGCCTGTTTTTTGCTATTTAACTTGATATTTATGTTTTGTTATTTAATACATTATTTATGATATGATATTACGATTATGGGGTTTCTTGGTTTCTTACCCAAGTCTTACTTAACTACTAGTAGTAACTAGTCTCGCCAACATGCGTACATGTGCATTATTTTATTGATTTCCTTGTTGTTTATTTGGTTGGTTAATTGATGTTGTGTAATAATAGTTGGGTATACAATGCAAGATATAGAGTATCGATGGGCAGACGGCTCAAATTCCATCGGAATGGATCAAATTCGACTTCCACAGTTCGTCGTCTTGGGTCATAAGCGTTCACAGACACACGTGCTTCTCTCCACAGGTACTTTCAGGATAAACTAATAAGCTTTCTATTCTTCTGCCTCTTGCTTTTAAATGTGGTCTAACCTTGGAAAAAATATAATATGAACAACACGTTTTCATGGTCTCGGACAAACGAACGCTAAGTCTACATTGTCAATTGCGGAGATTCATGACGCAAGCGTAGCGGCTGTTAGCATACTCGTAGGAAACGGGATATTACAAACTACAAAAATAACACGCGAAAAGCATAACATCGTATTAATTTAGTAATCTCCTCGTTACATACATTCAGACGCGTACAGTTTGGTTTATTTCGATATTTCGAATCTCGAGTAAAGAAACGCATGCCCAACATTCGAAACTACACCTTAAACTAACATTTTAGTTATCAATTCCAAAGTTGTGATTTGTAGATCAAATTTTCTGCTTATGGAGCACTGGTTGAAGCACCACGCTCTGTCCAAGCAAGTTACGATCTTGCGATGGACACGTATCTGAACCACAAACGACTCGTACAGGAGTCCACGATCAAATCAACCCACCTGCAATTTATACCACAACTGCATGCCTTCACACAACGCACATTGTATCTGCAACTCACTCAGCAATTCACCGTCTCACCATCACGATTCACGACTGAACACACACTACATCTTATGAATGACCAATAATAATGCGAATGCTACAAAATCAGTTTTTTAGAGCTGACGCGCAACAAGAGCCAAGCAAGTGATGCTGCCAATGCATTTTTTCGTTTTGACTTTCTCTCTTTTTAATGGAAAAAAGAGAGAGCGGTTTGTTGGTTTTAAAAAGCTGCTTTTGACTTGACTCACCGTTTGATGCTTTATTCGAGGGGTCAATTTTAATTATTTTTTAGTTGGCTACACAATGAGTGACATCTGGTACAAATGGGATAAAGGAATCGATTCCGTCGGTGTTTCTCCGGATGTCTCTCTGCCACAGTTCAAAGTTCTTGGGCACAGACAACAAGCTTTGGAAATTTCCTTGAGCACAGGTTACTTGAGAGCTACCAAGCTGCAAAATATAGATTAATACTACAATAAGCTTCTATATTCTTGCAACCTTTCAATTTTACCAGTCTCGTACTACAATTATGCAAGAAGATTGACCCCAACTCACTTTCTTTATTTTATGCATCGAACCTCAACTAACTTGAGGTTCTCAAGACGCTGACTAATGCAATGATCACGTTTCTCACTTTTAACGCACCTTCCAGAGAATGTCTTTGAATACTAAACACACAATATCAATTTTTAAGATTTTATAACATATTGGATAAATACTAATACTATAATAATACATCGTACATATTATATCTAAGCTTTCACATCAATCAAGGCAAGGACGCTCGTTGATTGTATGAAATCTGATTTCAATTTCAGAACTCTAACTAAATCATCATATTGCAAACTTTAATCTTCAATCTGCAAGAGTATGCAGTTCCCATGTAATGTACAGTAGTGAATGAAACTGTACTTATGATTTACATTCCTACTAGTAAGAGTAGGAGCTGAACGTTGGAATTCCAATTTGCAAGGAGAAGGAGAGCAGGGGAAGGAAATCAGTTTTGTAAAAGTTTAGATGAGATATTTTTAAGAAGAAAGGAAAGTTCAGTGTTGCATGCAAAAGCGGAGCATAATAATTTTTTCTGGAGATTATAATAATAATGGTATTCCCTGTAGGGAAAGTTTTGCTCGTTCATTTATGATTGTACTTTGCATCGCATCGCATCGCATCACAGCGCATAGTTTGTCAAGAGTGAGTGGATGGAGAAGGACCTATGCATAATAACAACCTGGTTCGGTACATGGAGTCTGACCGAGTGAAAAGATCTCATCTTACGCATGAAAACATGTTCATGTTTGGTTGGTTGATTTAATGAAAGCGCATGATATCCTTCTCCATCACTTTCATCTCGTCACTTGAATACCAAAAGAGAACCAGAGAACCTAAACCTACACAAAATGCAAAAATACTCGACTCAAAGTAGTTCAGTCTGAAGTAGAGGATATAATATATAATGCAGGGAATTGAATGCCCAAGTCCTACATTTTATACCAGTATATAGCTGGACTAGAAAACTAAGGCTACTATTAGCAGAGTAGGAGTGGTGACTGGAGAGTTCGAGTCGAAGTAGTCAGAGAGTAGACCAAATATGCCATTACTCCGTGTACTGCAGTAAATGGCTAGAAAGGAATATTTTAAAGCTTATGCGCTATAAGGACCATCATCATTTCATGCAAGAATCACCATCATCCCTTGTGTCAACCGAGTCTTCTTGAAAGTTTACTTTTCAGAATTCAGAGGTACTAGAATAGTGTACTTTGGAGTAGATACACAAAACAACCTTGCCTTGATGATGTCTGAAGTCTGAGAGTGTCATTTCTCTTGTCAATACTGCTAGAATTTATACAGATACTATAACACTAACTACGCTCGTGTCGGATGTTGCCAACACTGACACGTCAAACGACGCAATTTTGCTTTAGAAGTTATGTTATGACAGGATGAGCTACATAATAATTTTATGAGGTGGTAAAAAGCGAGAGAGTTGGAGTTGGAGCGTCTGCAATAATAATTAAAAACTTTTTCCCCGAGTTTTCAGCCTTCGACTTTTCTGTCTCGGATGTTCTCTGAATTTCACTTTGATGTATCGCAATTATAGGAAATTATTCACGCTTGGCATGCAGTATTCAGTTCGTTCGTTCAATGGGTTACTACCTGATTCAGATCTACATTCCCTCGGGCCTCATTGTCATTATCTCCTGGGTATCATTCTGGCTGTAAGGATGTTTTTGTATTTTTAATTTAAGTATCCTCTGTTCGTGTTAATCAGGATAAAATAGAAACTATTTTTTTCATTTTCACAGGAATAGAAATGCTACACCTGCCAGAGTTGCGCTGGGAGTGACTACGGTGAGTAGTTCCGCAGTTCCTTTACTCTAAAAAAATATAAATCTGTAATTAAGAACGACAGTTTATTCATTCCATTATGGAGGAACATTACTCTATTTCCAAACGAATGAATTGATCCGTCTCGCTCGCCTGCCACCCTTATACTGCGACTCTTGTGCCTATTTGATTCGTTTCTCACTAAAAGTGGTTACTTCGGTAGAGATGGAGATTTTTAGCAATTGGGCGAGGTGGCGTGAGTGCAACAGTGTGAATATGAATGTGACCCGTTCCGACTGAGACCTGTACATCTTAATTAACATGACGCTGATCAATTGAAATTGGATACCATTGTGTAATCTGTAGGTGTTGACGATGACAACATTGATGTCCTCCACTAACGCAGCCCTGCCAAAGATTTCGTATGTAAAATCAATAGATGTATATCTGGGTACCTGTTTCGTTATGGTCTTCGCATCCTTACTAGGTATGTCGTTGATTTCTCTTAGAAGTGCAGAAGTATTGTAGTAAATGTCGTCGTCGTCGAGGTTTGTGTTTGCCATTGACTTGTTGAGAAGCCGAGATTAGGTTTTGGGCCTTTAGCAGGAGAAAGTCGTACGTGGTCCGCGGTACGCACACGTGCGTGTTGTGGACAGTGAAAGATAGTTTCCTGAGCCTCTCAGAAAAATAAACTTTATTATTACGTTATTATTATCATTGCCTTCTCTCTACATATACAAAGACTGCCTTTTATGATTCCTGCAGAATACGCCGCTGTGGGTTATATGGCCAAACGAATACAAATGCGCAAGAATCGGTTCCTCGCACTCCAGAAAATGGCAGAACAAAAGAGAGCCGCCATGGATCATCATGATGAACACCACACCAAGCAAACTGTATGACAACTTCCACTCGAATGGATTACACTTAGCACGGCAAATTGTGCGTGTGTGTGTTTCTTGGTGGAACTGACACCTCTCTTTATATTTCTACTTTTGCAGGAAGTTCGCTTTAAAGTGCATGATCCCAAATCGTACTCTAAGGGTGTTGGTACTCTCGAGAATACCGTCAATGGAGCTCGGGGTGCTGACGAAGAGAATCCTGCTCAGTCTATTCTACCACCTGGTAAAGATATTAACAAATTGTATGGAATCACGCCGTCTGATGTAGACAAGTAAGCAGGAACACTAACTCCTTTATTTACAAGATTAGAAAGAGTAAAATACTGAATATTGAATCAATTGTTTATGTTAAATCACAGATACTCTAGAGTGGTGTTTCCAGTTTGTTTCATTTGCTTCAATCTGATGTACTGGATCATCTATATACACATTTCAGACGTTGTGGAAAGTGACCTAATTCCATTAGAAAAGATTGATACATAAAATCGTTACAACATTCGACACCCTTCATCTTCCAGCCAAGTCTATTTATAAGGACGAAAATATTTAACACGATCTTAGAAGAAATTACGCTATAAACGAACAACATTTATACTACATAGCTATAAGGTTATACTATAATTACGCTGACGTTAAAATGAACTGTCCTTCATGTTCTAAACTCAACTAATCTTAAGAAAAGCAGCCACTGGTGAGGATTCAACAGCATGAAGCACACAGACTCAAACTTGATAATTTCCAGAATCAATTCAATTATTCAAACGAAAATAGCAATTTTCTCTTCAAAAAAATTAGCAAACTGAATGTGAAAATGTATCATCATCTTCTGCTTCATCGGCAAATTTCAAATAAGCTCTGTTAAATACTCAATTGCACCTAAACCTTAAGCTTAATCGTTAATCACATCTGACGGACGTAAAAGTGAAAAAATACTCAATCTTAACCCACGAATCTCAATCTCCCACCACGACTATATTGTTTTGCGAAAATTGTCCGAATTTAAGCTTACGTTGCAAAGTGAGCTGCATTCAAGTCCCCTCCTGCGTTTCCAAGCCCCACTATGTTATTGCTGCTACTTTTAAAGTTATGACGTAAGTTTACGCCAATGCTTACCTCTCGATTACTAAATGTCTTGCAGAAATTATGTAAACCATTATAAGCATCAAACGGCAACATCAACAATAAGCGAATACAATATGACAATTGTTAACTAAGCGATTAAGTTAAAACCAAAATTGAGATTTCAAAAGTGATATTTTACAAGAAAATGTACTTTTGTTTTGTTGTTGAGACAGTCAAGTTGTAGAAGACGCAAGTGAACAAGTGTGCGAGTGTGTGTTAAACCTAGATGACGAAGTTAATCGTATTGCGGGCAGTGCAGTGACTAATAGGTAGACTTCTGTCAGGGTCACATAAAGTATTTTTCAGTGAAAGACTCAGAAAGGTTCTGAGAATAATATAAATTGAATTTGCTCATTTCATCGTGAACGCGCTCGACGACATGATGTAGAAAGACGTTGTATTGTATTGAATGCTTCGACCGTCTCGTCTTGATGTGGTGCGTCTCGTCTCGTACTTTATTAGTTTGGGAATTTGTTAAACTTCGACAATGCAATGATGGCGTACTAATGAGTTACGGATGGTGCTGAACTTGTGTTTTACGATTCACTTATGCAACTCAGAACAATCACGCAATCACACAAACCAAGAAACACGTAACTCGTTGATTGTCTAAATTGTAAGCTCTGTTAACTGTCAATCTCAATCAAAGCATGATTTATGTGTTACCTATACTATGATGTGTTAACCTATTATGTATAGAGTCTATCCAATTGTAAATTAAATTACTAATGCATATGCTTAGCAATGGTTTCCATTTTATAAGTGCATGCTTAATTCAATACTTTATTTAAAATGTGATAAGGCTGCTCGTTAACTTGTCTAAGTTAAGAAGTAACCTGTGCTAAATAGTGTTCTTACATACATTACAACTATGTTTAGTTGTCAGTTGTGTAATAGAAGGGGCAAGAAGATGATTTGTATTAAGCGTAAGAAGTAAGGGTTAAGGGTATCGTCACATCTGAGATCGTTCAGGGAATAATTCTTCGATGAGTATTCTTTTGTTCTGCATTAAGTTTGTAAATGAAGACAGGGGTAACCATGCCCAACTTTCCTGAATTTATCCTGTATCGTGTATGCTTTCTTCGCTACAGGCACAGGCGCATGAGAAGTTCATTTTCAAATTTTTGAGACGAGAAAATATTTGATGCCGAATTTATGTTCTTTCTTTTTCTCCTGGACGCCTCAGAACAGCAGATGGCCGCTGATGTCAATTCCCCAGTTCAAAGACGAGTATGATTACTACGCACCCCTTTGATATTTGTTGTAAAATTACGGATGCAATATATGTTTCGCATACCGCATGAGGTTAAGACATAGACCTTCAGTCTTGTTGAGTATTCATATAGCCTATAAACTTAATTGCAATAACAAATGAAAGATTTTAACGTAACTATGAATCCTACTTTCGGCCTCTTTATAGACAATTAGAGGTATCCTTTTATGCCGTGTTTCTTGAAGCTTCTCCTTCAAAATCATCCACGACTCAAACTCACCAGCCGTCATGCTAGTCTCATTTCCGTATTCTTCTGCATTCAACCTCACGTCTCTCAGTCATTCATTCCCAGCCAACTTGCATTGTGAATCAGCCATTACTTTTATTCTGCCACACTTAAAGTAAGTCGATGGAGGTTTGTCCAAAAACATGATATGCAAATCCACTACCGAATGAGCGACACACTGAATCGTTCATTCAGCTCAACTCGAAACTATTCTTACAAGCATAAATACTAGTTAGTTCAGGTATTACAGGCGCAGGCTTCTCTGACCAAACTTTTGAAACATAACTTTGTCAGCATTTCTGCGATTAAAAGCCCAAATAAATGCCGACGTTAATGTGATCCGATACTTGCGTATAATCTTGTACAAATCTGAGCACATGTGAGTTTATATTATTCGTGTGTCTGATTTATTACATGCAAGCGCGAGTAATGAGAGTTGTCCACTTAAATCCAACTAGGAAAATAAAAATGCAAATTTCCGAAGTTTCGAAATATTCAGGATTCAAGCAAGCAAGCAGAATTATTTCTAGGAACTAGCATATTAAAAACATTTAATTGACTACTTCATGCACATTATCAATCACAACACAGCATTAAAATTACACAACTGCAGCAGTGGCATTTAGAAATGAAACAATTTTGACTCGAATTACTAATGTTAAGAAAAAAGTAACTGAATTGATTACACTACTAATCAGGGGAGTACGTGCAGTGCAGACTTACTGACGCATCTGAATTCTGAACTCTGAGCATATATGGTGATAGGCTAGGGAAAACATGTAACGCTGATAATTCCATATGTTTTTAGTTTTCTAGCTACATCAAGTAAAATATATACCAACTACTACATAAAATAATTGCGTGTCTTTGTATGTGTAGAAATTTTTTAATATCATTGAGATACTCAATAATTAAATATCTTAAGCAATGATTAACTTAAACATTATTGTCAATTGTACTGTGTACTCTACGTGTACATAAAGTAAATAATATCTGCGCTAAGTATTATTACAATGGATGCTCATAACACGAGTGGGCGAGATTTACCAGAATTTTTGTAAACTATGTTAAGTAAGACTAGCTAATAACATAACATAATAAAGGGTCACCAGAAAATGAATTCAATATGCAATGAATTTTTGACTAACTGAGTGAGTTTATACCATTTATGCATACAGCAAAAACTGATTGACGGACCGAGCACTCTTTTTCAGGAATCATGCGGCTGGTGAATGGGCAGTCA
>JAQIUU010000124.1:0-14087 GCA_034694545.1 Mesaphorura macrochaeta
CGGGACTGGACACTGCAAAACTTGTCCAATCACTTACTTGGATTGTGTTTCAATTCTAATCATCCAATATCGGTAAACAATGCATTGAAATATTCATCGTCTGAAATGGACAAAATGTCTTGCCAAATACCAATAAGATTAATAGCAGACACGCTACGCCACGTGGACACGTGGAGTAGCCCTATAATATTTTATGAACGGTCGAACTGAAACCTATAAAGGAAATTAAACTGCCGTATCAAATAAATTGGAAATTGTCAAATTACGAATTCATTCCGTGCCAGTCCAATTAATTCACGGGCCCGCTGCAAATGGTAATGCAAATTTGCACATATTCGCTGGCGTCTCATCGTATCATGCATCTAAAGTATCAATCAAGAGTATGCCATCGCCTATATTATTGTCCCGGAATTTAGTTGGCAAGCTTCTCCACATGTTCTAGGGGCATCCAGAACAGCCTATGTCGGAACGCTCATTCATTCATGCTAACCTACTAAACTGTTTCCTTTAATTCCATTGGCGAAACTCCAATTTATTCAGTTACATTGGGTATTATCCGTGATGGGTTTCATTTCCAATTTTCTAAGGAAAGCGACTGAAATAATTCATCGTCTGGTCACAGAAAAAGCTCTGCCGATCGAGCAATTTCGCAAATTTCGAGCTAAAATTTCAAAGTTTCAGGTTCCTGAGATGATGCATCATCGATTAGGTGGCCAGAGCTTGGCAATTGAATAGATGGGATAATAATCGTGATTAGCATTCATTACCTTTGACTAGAATTTGGAGAAACCTCGAGAATTCGCCCCAAGGCCAACAAGAGCGCGTGTTCGTGTTTGAGAGAATGCCACCACGGAAGGCAAACTAAATGAATTAGATGAGAACTGGATGAATAACGCCGCTTATGTCTCGGTCGAATATTTGCAAAATCAGTCTCATTGATCCGCGCTTGCGCTCACCATTCTGTACAACTGATACTGCATGCAAAGCAACAAAGAAATCGCATACGTGATTTGGGCCAATCTGTGATATAGTTGGTCGAGCCCGACTGAGGCTTCGTTAAATTCAATTTCCTGATAAAAACAATAGAACTCCATATTCATCGCATTTCAAAGACAGAAAGTCTGTTCCCAAAAATGATCGCGTGCCACATAATTTTGTGCTTATCTTTTCAATCGGAAATTTACGCTCTAATCAAGTCGCTCTATCTCCAAATAGCAAAACAACTCAAATTTTGTGTATCTTTCAACGACTAGGTATGTTCCTATTTTTAATGAGAACAACAACGTTGCGGAGGTACCGTTGTGTGTCCCTAGCAGCCTGCTTCGCACTCTGGCGCGCTGGTAGTGGCGTTGGACCGCACTTTCCAAATGATTAATAAATTTTTCGGTTCATGGAATAATTCATGATGAGACGGGAACTTCGTGTCCTTCCTCGTCTAAATTGGATTGACGCGCGAATTACAAGTTATATATTGATGCATGCCCTGTTTGGCATGAGCTTCTCAATGCTTGTTCGTATCATTCTGGACCTTGTCCAGTGTCCAATGCTTCGACACTTGCCGCACTGGACTGGACATCACATACGCTCGTGCACTCATATTTGTTTACTCCAATTTGATTGGCCACGTCGTACTAATGCGTCATAGCAGTGGCGTAACTACCTATGGGCTTGCGGGGCAGCCGCCCCAGGGCCCTGGGCGGTAAAAAATTGGCATTTTTTAATATGATTTGTGAAATTTTCACGCGCCTTCGGCGCGATCTGCCTTTCCTTTACATTATATTGGCTAAATATCACGCAAAAACAGCAATAATTGCGCCTTCGGCGCAAATTAAGTTCAACGCAGGCCCGAAAGCTGGGGTTGCCCCTGGGCCATTTTCCGATAGTTACGCCACTGCGTCATAGGTTTAATCACTTAGGATGAATGTTCTCCCATTTTCATTTAGTCGATGAAAACATGTTAAATATTAAGCTTCACGGAAAGTCATGCCATATTTTCGCCGAAGTCTAAAAGTTACAGCAGTTGTGCTTGATTAAAGAATGGAATTACCAGCCAAATTGTCAAATCAAGTAAAGTGCTTCCAACTCCGCGTGTGTGACCCTTAGGTTGAAGTCGACAATTTCAAAGCCAACCGGTCTCACACGGGAGCGCGTGCAGCAATTCACTCAAAATTGATTAAACTGTGAGGGTCTCAATGTAAAGATTGTATTGCAGATATCCGACATATGGCTTCAAAGAAATTTTGTTTCTAACCCTGTTCAACACACTTGAAATTCGTGACCATTGGAGTCAAAAGGAGACCCTGAGCGGGTCGTCATCGGGGAGTGTGTCCCGATGCCAGTTAGCTCCGTCGATAGCGATGAAGAGAGGGGAAAACTGACCCCGAATTTCAACACATGGAAGACATGGATGTAGTGTTGTATAGGTTCTCGGGTTCTGATTGGGTTCTTGATTGGGTTCCGGTTCTGGTTCCAGAACCAAAATAGAACCAGAACCTTAATTTTTTGGCGAGAACCAGAACCCTAGAACCGGTTCCCGAAGTTCAGCGGAATCAGAACCCCTAGAACCGGTTCCATAGGGTTCCCTCTGGGTTCTGGTTCCATGCAAACCAATGGAACTTAGAACCGAACCCTTTCTTTTTTCCGAGAACCGGAACCGTAACGGTACCGCTAACTTCGCGTGTGAAAGCAACCGAAATAGAACCTGAACCCCTTAAAAAGTCTCAAGGAGAACCGGTTCTAGAACATATACAACATTACATGGATGCCGTTGAAGCCTGCCCGACTCAGCCAAAGCATGCTTACTGCATACCATTACATGGGTCAGTCTCCGATTGAGAGAAGCAATTTGGCATAATTATTACTCTGACGTCGCAGTATTGCCTCCTCATTGAGGGCCAAGATTACAAGAAAACCACCACAAAACTCCCAAGGCACCAAAATGGGGATTAAGTTACCGCGAACGCCATTATTCGCTGTCATCGCAGTCGGGTGGCAGGATGAATTGGCGAGCCAACTCAACCAAAGAGCCAATTATAAGGAATAAAATAATTGGAATAATTTATTGATTGACCACATGGTCAGAACTAGTGCTCCGAAAGGTACGGGTACAGGCTGTACTCGTACCCGTACTCGTACCCGTACCCGATTTTACGGTTACAAATTTATTGGACCCGTACCCGTACCCGTACCCGTCTACTTGTACCCGTATCCGTACACGCCAAGCCGGGTACGAAATACAAGTGGACCCGTACCCGTACACGTACCCGTTTTGCTGTACCCGTACCCGTACCTTTCGTATGTTAGGGATAGCAACGGGTAGGGTCCAGCATGTACCCGTACCCGTACCCGTGGAGTCGGGTACGTCAAAAAATGTACCCGTCCACGGTACCCGTACCCGTGCTTCTGTACCCGTACTCGTACCCGATGAGCCGGGTACAGCAAAAAGTGTCCCCGTACCCGTACCTGTACCCGATACCCGTGTACGGGTACGGGTATTGTACCCGTACCCTTCGGAGCACTAGTCAGAACTAATATCATATCGGATAAATTACAGAATTTTACTTGCACGGAATAGTTAACTCATGACGCGATGTGACCTCTTGACCCCATATTGCGATGCTTCGAATGGACATTGCTCCCTCTGCACCGTTGACTAGTCGTAAGTAAGCTAAAACTGCGAAGTACTAAATTATGTTCAAATTATGACAGAAATTAAAATTGCGTGTCAAAGCCTCATGTATGCCTTCATTTCTATTTCCGCCTTCCAAACGTGAGCATAGCTTTGAAAGTATTTTGTACAAGAAACAGGACTAGCTTGTACACAGTGCTCCGCTTGACTATAAAAAAAGAGCCGACATTTAGGGACATTGGGCGGCTGGCGTTGAGTCGGGCCGCCATGTGTTTATCCCGAGTCTCCTTCGCATGCAGCCCCCAACGCCTTCCGACCTGCCCCGAAAGAACGTGAATGGATGCTGCGACTGGGCCAGCTTGAACAAAGAGCCCAACTCCAAAGAGGCCAACCAAGATGTCAACCTGAAGGAGCAGAAACGGAATAGTGTCATGGTGAAGAATGGTCGCGAAGTTAATTTGAATACAGAGGGCGTAAATCATGACCAGCCCAAATGGGATCAGGAACGGACAGATTAGAGCACGAACAATCGCATGGAGCACTTGAAGTTGGGTGAAGTCGCGCAAGATGGCGTCCGCTGATGCCTCTGTGCTTTTAATCGATTTTAGCGACTTTAGCCACAGCGCCATCTTGTGAGGGTAAACGACGATGAAGGTTGAGACCAGCAGAAGAGTGGACGTGATGAACGGGGGCACGATGAGACAGAACCAGGCTGACGCCAGCGTGATGAGGAGGAGGCGAATGGGGTCAGGGTCAGGAGTGCCGGTGCCCGTGCTCATGGTAACAGTGACGAGCCATGTTGGGTAGCGAGGGTTAAACGGATCCAGAAGGAACATGAGAATACTTGCTGCCGGCATATTAAATAGACACCCAACTATAAACAGCTGAAGCAGACGCTCCATTCGTGACGCCGACGCGGTTGCCGTTCCACGCGCATTCAAAGCGTGGGCGTGGGTTTTCTCAAACTGCCCCCAGAATCCAGCCAGCTGGTTAAGCATGCGCACAATTTCGCCACGCGCTGCCCAGATGAAGATGCTAAACCCAGAAGTGGCGAGAAGGACGGTGGTGAATTGAAGATGAATTGCCATGCCAACAACGGAACCAGAGCCAGAGTCGGAGCGGAGGTGACCAGAAAATAAGAGAGTTTGTGTAACAACCAAATACGCAGTGTACGCATGGACGAGGAAGCTGACAGCGTATAGACGAGCCATTGCAAAGCGGCCACTTAAGGGTTCAAATACAAAGCTATGGCCATTCCCCTTTTTGACCGCGGCTTTGAACGGCACTGCTCCGACCAACAGGCTGTATTGAAACAGGGAGTAAAATGCGAGTCGAGAGAGCGACAGCGACGACCATGGACATGGACATGGATGAGAGAACTTTTGAATGAGATCTGCGAAGGTGGCCATTTTGCCAATTTCATTTGCCAACTTGAGAAGGAGCAAATGAGCTGGCGTGCTGCCCCGAACAGGACGTTCGGGACACAAAGTCACACAAGTCGATCGGAGTGCCCAATTATCTAAATATTTCAGTTGTTGTTCTCAAAACTGAGTTTTATTGCTTTTGGCGTTTGAGAGGTTATTAAAATTGTTGGTAGTTGGTGAAGAGGTTCTAAACAAAGAATCATTAAGCAGGGACAACGTGGTCAGTGGGCAGTGGGTAGTGGGCACGCGCACGTAGTCAATGCATTAATCATGAATGGCTTTAATCAAGCGGGCAGTTCCATCAGGAATATTAATCCACCATCGCAAGCGCACGAGCGGCACGACCGCAGAGCGTGGACTAATAAACAAATAACCTGTATTGCAAGCAATGCAGTTAAATGGGCCGTGCGCGTGCGCTGAGCCTCTTTCGTCGCGGTTCACCGCTCAAAGTCCATTTTTATTACTTTGGATAAAAGGCATTATGCATAGTGCATAGTGCAAATATTTGGCAATGACTCTCGTGAAGCTTAATATTTCAGGTGTTTTCATGGAGTAATGAAATGGGAACCCCGCTCTAAGTAAGTGATTAGATTTGCGATTAAGCTATTCAAATTAATGTTGTATAGGTTCTAGAACCGGTTCAGAACCGGACCTCCATGAGACTTTTTAAGGGGTTCTGGTTCTATTTTGGTCCAAATGCGAAATTTGCGGTTCCGGTTCTCGAAAAAAAGAAAGGGTTCGGTTCCGGGTTCCATTGGCTTGCATGGAACGATGGAACCAGAACCCACGAGAACCCTTTGGAACCGGTACTAGGGGTTCTGGTTCCGTTGAATTTCGGGAGCCGGTTCTACGGGTCTGGTCCTCGCTAAAAAATTAGGGTCGTGGTTCTATTTTGCTTCTGGAACCAAATCAAGAACCAAATTAGAACCCGAGAACCCACACAACACAAATTCAAATATCTTGCGGCAAGGGCCGTACCATTTGGCACTAGACCAAGGCCCAAAATGCTGTGTAAAAGTGATGCAGAGAAGGAAACAGCCTGCAAACCGTTGGGGAAAACTGACGCCGAATTTCAGCACATGGATGCCGTTGAAGCCTGGACTCAGCCTCCAGCTTCGCGTGTGGGACCTTAGAACTTTAATAAAGGGGCGAAGAATGGAAACAGGAGCAATATAGCTCCTGGACCCCCAACCGTTATGCTGAGTATGAGCAGCACCATAAAAATCGCCGTCGGATGGTCGCAACGTCTGAACCCAGCCTCCCGAAGCTGTTGGTTGGTTAGCCACAGTTTGTTGGTCATATCCGCCAGGTCACCAACGGCTAGACAGCTTCCTCGTGTGTAGAAACCCCCGTTGACCAAGAAAGCGAAGACCAAAGCGTGGACTGCTTTGACGCTGAGGGACGTGGAGCCGTCTATGCAGCTGCTGTAGCCCCAAACCGAGCCGTACACAAAGGCCAGTTCTGCCAGCGTTGCGAGATGATAGCAGACCAGGGCTCGACGGCTCGTTTGTAGGGTCAACCTGAGCCGGGGCGCTTTCCAATTCCATTCACATGGAATGCAGTACAATTTGGTCGAGATTCGCAAAGAGATATCGTAAACGGTCATCACAGTTTTGTGCAACATTCTGGTACCAGCGACCGGCGGCCTGCTTGGCACTCGCCGAACTTGGCAGGCGCACTGGACCTCCGAGATGAGCTTAATCACTTACTGTAGAATGAATTGGCATTTCATGTCATTTCCCAATGAAAACAGCTGAAATATTAAGCTTCAGGGAAAGCCTTGTAATATTTGGCCAAACCAAATCAGCCAAATCGAAATGGAAGTCCATGTCAGGCTTAGTCGGTCTTTGGACTTGATTACGATTAAGAATTGACGTGGCATGGCAACTCAAATCAATTAAAGTGGTTCTAGCATCACATACCCAAGTAAGGTTTGCGGTAAAAGTTTGCACTCCAATTAAAGTCAAAGTTAAGCAATTCGGTTCAGCGTCCGCCGAGACTCCTCCGCCCTGCAAGTATAAGCTGCCCAGAACCGGTTCTCGAAGTTCAGGTGATCCGGTACTCCGAGAACCGGTTCCAAAGGGTTCCCTGTGAGTTCTGGCTCCATGCAAACTAATGGAACCCAGAACCGAACCCTTTCTTTTTTTCGAGAACCGGAACCGTAACGGTACCGCTAACTTCGCCTTTGCAAGGAACCGATACAGAACCAGAAGCCCTTAAAAAGTCTCAAGGAAAACCGGTTCCGAACCGGTTCTAGAACCTATACAACATTATTTCCATTTGCCTCGCCAAAATACCAATGGGGGGAATCCTGAATGAATGATTAATTTGACAATTTCCAATTTATTTGAGAAGGGAGCTCCATTATTTTGTAAGGGGACTCTAGAGTTTCGATTGGTTAGGTCGCTAAGCTGAAAGCACTTGGACTTGGATTGATATGACACGAACATTCGATTCTTTAATTCCATTCCTTTTCTGACGATGAATATTTCAATGATTTTTTTACTGATATTGGATGATTGGAATCGAAACACGGTCTAAGTGATTAAACACGTGAACCTCAGCCAAGAGCCAATGAAATTGCAGTAAACAAGTATGAATTCATGAGCGCAGCGTTTTGTGTTTTGCAGAGTGTCCATGTTCAGTCCAGTATTGGCCGGTGGACGTGGACGGGGACGTGGTCGGCTCGACCCGACCGTCGGAGTTCAGAATGTTGCGAGCAAGTGTTGAGCAGCTATTTGACCTCTCTTTGCGCATCTCGACCAAATTCTATTGCATTCCATGCGTTTGGAATCCAAAGGCACGTGTGCTTAAACTGAGCCCACAAACTGGAGCCCGTGCTTTGGTCCTTCAGCATCTCGCAACGCTGACGGAGCTGGTTTTCGTGTGTGGGTCGGTTTGGGGCTACAGCGCCTGCATGAGCGACTCTACCTCGCTCAACACGAAAGGAGTGCTCGGTGTGATGCTCGGCTTCTCCGTCAACGGACTTTTATTCACGTGCGTAAACCATCTGGCCGCTCCTGATCTGGCCGACTTTACCAACAAACTGTGGCTCACCATCAAACGCCTGCGCGAGTCTGGGCTCAGACGTGCCGATCATCCAACGGCGATTGTTGTCGAGTTGCTGTTTTTCGGAATAACCTTCGGAGGGCCTCCAGCACTTCTGCTCGCATTCCTTCTCATGGCTCGTCCTTCCGCCCCGGAAAATCTGTACATCATGTGTTGGGGGACCGGCTCGGTCGGTCACGATCAGCTGACTGAGACCCTGGGTCAAATAACTTACGCGTTCGGGCTGCTTCTGTGTATGGAATATCAGCTGTATAAAATGATGCCCTATTTTCTGGTCATTGTAGTCTCCGGCAATGCGCTGCCGAGTTGGATCTAGCGAGTCGAGAAGTCATATCGCAGCAGCGGCAGAGGCAGCAGCGTACAATTACAACTCGGGTTAGCACAGTCACAGGTCCAAACAATGGGCATGCTTCTGCAGATACTTGACCGGGAAATAAGCGGCGTTATTCATCCCGCCGGCAATATGCTTGTCTCGGCACTCGTCATTGGCTGCGCCGCTGGACTAATTCGGCTCCATCGTTCCATCGACCTTCCTGGGATGCTCGCGGCGCTGGATGGAAGCCTCCTCGCGATTCTGGCCTTCCTCGTCCAAGCCGTTCTACTCACGACGATCGCGAGCGACTACTCGGCTCTCGTTCGCCTACTCAAAGAGTCGAGCGGAGCCCGGAGCAAAAGAGACGTGCTCGAGCCATGCGACGCTTCCGGTTCCGGCTTGGCTGCTATTCAGTCGACTCGACGAGCGGACTCGAGATCGGGGACTCAATGATAGACAATATCATTACTCTGCTGGTGCTCATGGGCAAGTCGGAGTGACCGAGTGACGTTGGACATGTGACGACGGTCGACGGTGGCGCAATATAAATAAGTCATCTAGTAAAATGTAAAACTACTCTAATTAAAATCTAAAAAAGACGGTCGCGTAAACTTTGGGGCTTTTAAAATATTACCAGATCTTGACGGCAAAAATTTCCTTATTTCAAATGCTTTTGACAAGTAAATACGGAAGCTGACAATTGAAGCATTGATGTAATATAATACATGCGAAACATTTTGGTGGCTTTAATATTCCATTGACATTTGTGCAAAGGTTTTCTGATTGTTTCACATTTAACAATTGTTCTCAGCTTGATATTGCTGGGATGCTTCCAAACTAGACTGCGATGGATCATCATGCTCGCAGTGACACCTCTCATTAGTCTCATCTTACAGACATTCTCTAGTGGCATTTTTTGTTTTTCTATTTTAGAACTATGCACTATAACATGTTATCGTGACGTATGTGTATTTCGTGTATTTTCATAAATTCGCAAAACTGTTGGGATGCTAGGCTATAATACTCTACTAATCATCTAAAATAGCGGGCCGCCAGTCCTTACTCCGTATTCAACGAGTCTATGATCAATGATCACTGACTATTGGCATCGATGCGATCGTAAGCCGTCCCGAGCCAGGCAATCGAATAAATTTAAAATTCGTGATTATGGCTTACTATTTATTTCCTCAAATTGCGAATTTTGCAATCGACAAGGAATTCAGCATCGAAGGTCAAATAAGTACGCGCGGCATGTGTGTTCTTGTATCACGGCTTCGGGATCGGTTAGCGAGCCAATTGTCCTGTGAAAACCATTAAATAATTCGACGTGTTTATGAAGCATTCTAAAGTCGAGGCGAAACAGCAGCGACTCGCTTTCAACAAACAATTTGGGCTGACGCAAACGAATTTTTGATTGCTGGCTTTGGAATCCTTAATTTCCTTTAATTTTAGTGAACGAGTGAACCAACTTTCCCACACGTTTCTCGATTTGGCCTTTATACCCGAGGGATTGGGTTTTTGTTATTTTTTAGGCTACGGTGGGGATCTTTCCCGTACGTTTTAAAAAATGGCAAACAAAATCGGGTTAAATTCGTCAAAATTCGGTTGAGGTTGGTGACATTTATTGCACTGTTTCAGAGCTTGCCGTGTTAAATTCGTCCCACTTGCTGATGAGCATTTTCTCATTTTGGTGTTCGATTTCAGAGTTTGGCGTGTTAAACTCGTCATACTTAATGATGAGTATTAGGTCATTATTTGCATAATTTTGAGCTAATCGGCTTAAATTCGTTATAATTATGCCTACGTTCTACAAGGCACGCCTCCGAAGTGCAAGCCTTTCTGAAGTCTTTGCCAGTCATTTGCCTTCATTAAAAATTGAATTCGCATATCATATCAATTGAAGTGCCTTCAGGATGCGTGCATGACATTGAGGCGCCAGAATTGAGAGTCGCCAATGTCAAAGTCGACGAACAGAAGAGCAACGCTTGAGGCGAATCATCAGCACGGGGCAGGCAATGAGGATGGCCGACACGCTCCAGCTCCCCGAAAGTGATTTGTTTCAACATTTACAGTACAGTTAACCAGATACATTTGCAAGTTTTTCAACTGCGATGCTCATGCGATTTCTGAAGAAAATTATGTTGAATCGCTGAAATTTCTTTCTAAACCGCACGTACCAGTGGGCTGATGAGCTCAAGCTGTCATATAGACA
Organism: Mesaphorura macrochaeta; assembly: GCA_034694545.1. NCBI lineage: Eukaryota > Metazoa > Arthropoda > Collembola > Poduromorpha > Tullbergiidae > Mesaphorura > Mesaphorura macrochaeta. The sequence continues at coordinate 10,647 of JAQIUU010000124.1, forward strand.
CTGCATTTGAGCTCTCCGCACTTTGTGAGAATTGAAAAGTGTGTTAAATGTTAGCCCGCCTTGTTTAATGCTAGTAAAATTTTAGAAAAATTCAATATTTTGTTGAATTTAATTGATTTTTATGAGAAAAATGAAATGCAAAGCTCACACTTGCCAAATTTCTCAAAATGTGCCCGAATATGCACTAAAACATCAAAATATGCTTTTATTCGACAAATATGCAAATGCATAAGTTATATGCAAAAACCTTATGAATAGAGGGCTTAGTGATGACAATGAGGACGGCAAAGGCTACCATCAGCAAAATGGCGACGTTGCGAGGTCGTTGAGTACTTGATGGGCCCTATATTCAACGACAACGACCCAACTCCCACAAAATTACGTTGCAGGAAAGCGTTCACAATCGCTGCCGCTGCCGCCGTGTCCAATCTCCTGGCCATTGTCCAAAGAATCCGTCCAGCAAAGCCCGGTCTCCCTTCACCATCTAGGTTACCAAACGCATGAGGATCCTGTAGGGATACCAGTTGGAAGGGTGAGAATTAGGCTTAATAAGTGCTGATTGTGAGTCAACCTAACCGGGCCACTGGGTCCGGCTCCCTGATTCCCGTTTCTCAATGAATACTGATGCGTAAACAACTCGACTTGCAATTCGCAGAGTAGATTTAATCCGTCACACATCAAACAGAAGGTGAACACGAGAGAGAGACAGTTGTAATGTTGTAACCTAGGTGTATCCCTATATAGACATATAACTGGACTACTTACTACTCAACTATATCTGTACCCGTTATTGTAGAGCTCTCATCGATTCACGACAAGTTCGAGGTATTCAGAAACTGCAACAAGCTAAGGCAGGGTTCAGCATCTATAATGCAAGATTTAACAGCTGGAATTCGGGAGAAACGAAAACAGCTACTGGACCAGTACAAAGATAGCAAGCAAAACGGAAAGAAGCTGGCATTTAAAGGCGCAACATAATACATTGGCGGGTTACCCTTCAGCACCAGCAACGGACAGCCGCAAGAATCAACCGCCGCCAACACCTCAAAGGGAAAACCGACAGATCAACAAAGACAGCACAAACTGGGAAGTAGGCAAAGACAGGAGATTTATTTAATTGTATTTAAAATTATATGGTAAAGCAGGTATTGACATGCATTGTGATTTCTACGAGCCAGGAAACTTTTAAATTTAATTTTAAGAATTGACAAGCACCGTTTTCTACGCGCAAGTGTTTTAAACTTTTAGATGAGTTAAGGACACACATTGTATCCTATCCTGGCTGTTAGTGCGTTACGCCTCTTCACAAGCTTTGCCCTGCCTTCCCTGTTGTAAGTAATTGCCGCAGCTGCAGGGAGCCCACTGAGGAGGAAGTGCAGAGGATTAAGAAATAGATTAATCAGCGGAGAACATTGTGATGCAAGGTAATCATTCAGGTAATTGTAAAACAGGTATTGACACGAGTGCTTAATTTTGAATCTGTATGAGCAAGTAGTTTTCAAGAGATTTTGTAAAGCATATGATAAAGATTTGTAATTTCAAATAGGGGACACACACTGTATAAGCAAGTAATTTTTATTAAACATTACAAAATGTAATTGAGACTTGAATTGTGATTTGAATTAATGGGGCGTTTGCCCGAAATCAATGAATCTTTACTACTAGTACTCAACTATACCAAGCAACTAGGCACCACATATAATACATCTAGCCTAAATACTAAATCACCTCATACACTACGTCACCTCACATCACGAGCACACTTCTCGTCGACGTGCCCTACTTGGCATAGTCGAAAGTGGACAGTCGACGCGCTATACAATTATTAACAACCCACTTTCCAACTACGACGTATTAACGTATTCAACTTACACAATGAATGGGGCTCTAATGCTACTGTCACTCCTAAGGGCCTATCAGCACCAGCAACGTAATAGTGTGGTCAATCATTGAATCGCTGAGTTCCAGCCCGCTAGTCGAGTCGACTGAATAGCAGCCCAGCCGGAAATAGAATGGTCGCATGCTTCGCGCACGTCTCTTTTGCAACGGACTCTTCTCGACTCTTGAGTTGAGGAACCAAACGAGCTCCGAGAAATCCGCGACGACCGTGTTGACTATGATGACCTGAATTAGAAACGCCACAAATACAAGCAGGCTGATGTCGAAGAGTGAGAGCAGCGCAGAAAGGCCGAGATGACGGTAGAACCGAATTATCAAAACAGAGGAGCCAATGATGAGTGAGGAGACAAGCATGTTGATGGTAGGATGAACCAGGCCGCTTACTTGTCGATCAAACAGCTGCATGTATGCTCGGAGTGTTCGCATCTGTGCAAGACCCTCCTGTAGGCTGCAATGTCCTGCCTTGACCCGTTCGTGCACTTCTTGAATCCAACTCGGCACCAGGGTGCCTGTAGCGAGGACGACGAGGAAATAGGGTATCATTTTGTACAGCTGATACATCATGCACACAAGGAGCACACTCGCATATGCAATTTGCCCCGTTGTGTCCAGGACGAGACTAGATAGCTCACCATTGCTGTCGTACCCATAACACATGACGTAAAGGTTTTCCGGGGCGCCAGGGCGTGCGAAAAAAAGAAAGAGGAGGAACAGAGCTCCTGGACCTCCAACAGTAATCCCGAGAGTCAGCAGAAGCATAAAAACAGCGGTCGGATGTTCGCATCGAGTGAACCCTGCCTCCCGAAGCTGCGTGTTGGTTAGCCACAGCTTGTTGGTCATGTCGGTCAGATCAGCGGCGGCCACGCGGTTAACGTACGTGTAGAAAATCCCATTGACGAAGTAGGTCAAAACCACCCCAAGGATTGTTATGACGTTGAGGTCAGTCGAGTCGTCCATGCAGCGGATGTAGCCCAAAACTGACGCACCGACAAACGCCAGCTCCACCAAGGTGGCGAGATGGTAGCAGCTCAGAGCAGAGCGCCCTGTTTGTACGGTCAACTTGAGCTGCGCCGCTTTCGTATCCCAAACATATGGAACGGAGCGGAATCGAATCGCAATCGGCAGCGAGAGGTCGTTAAGTCCCATCAGAATTTTTTGCAACATTCTGGACGGGCGTGTTTCGGTAGTGGTGCGAACCGAAAGAATGGGCAGACGCGCACTGGGCATTCGACACGCGCGTGCGTGCTTATTTACCCAAATGTAAATACCGTGGGCCACGTCAGCTCGGAAGGTTAATCATCTAGAGCGAGTAAACGAAAACAGCTGAAATATTAAGCTCCACCGTCCAAGTTTTGTCATGTATCCCAAAGTCAAGTTCTCAAAGTGGCGTACACGTGTCTCAGCTATTCAAAGTCAAACGTCGCACACGCGAGCGCGTGTAACAGAAGAATTTGGTAAAAACAATGACTTAACATTTTTCCATTCATGAAACTTATTATTTTTTGCATGAAATCATTTTATCGTATATTCTTTCTACTCATG
>JAQIUU010000125.1:0-14065 GCA_034694545.1 Mesaphorura macrochaeta
GTAGATTTGTACTTACTCGCACAACCATCGTCTGCGTCTTCGTCTCGTATGTCGTATCACATCGCTTCTCCGCTCCGGCTCGATATGCAATATTGCACGCTAAACCTAAAATGAAATGAAAGTAGGAAAATGAATCCAGAAAATACATAAGTAAGCGTATACACACAAACCTTGTGCTCTACTCTTTTACCTCATGATCATCAGAAGAGACGCTTTACTCATTTCGCTTTCTTAATGTTGCCTTTCCTTTTCCATCACGCACTACCGTAGGTGATGTCCTATTTTGATTCCATTATTATTAAAAAACTGAACGAAGAAACCAACATGAAACTTGGTAAATATTCTAAACTGAGTCAACGACTACGCCACGCCGCATGCAAAGTTTAATAGTTTAGGAAAATGAAACCATACAATACTAATGCCACCGACCCGCTCGCATATTTAACCGGTTGAAGGAAAAATACGCGTCTACGGCGATTAGTGGATTAGAAAGTTCAAGTAAAAGTATTTTTTTCATTGGCAGCTGAGCCGGAAAGCGCTCGACCGAGTTGGATGTTTGCACATTTGCTTCTTCACAATGGTCTCAATATCTGTCTCTTCTTGCTCTTATTTTAGCGAGGTATAATTCGTAAAATTCTTGCATGGCGATGGCGATGGCGTGGTGAATATAATAGGTGAATCGGGTGAATGAATCACGGAAGGTATTAATTATGCGTCTTTACAACTCAAATCATCTCGATTCATTTCCGATTTTAATAAACTCTGCTCTGTTGGAGGTAAGACGTGGGCAGGCAGGGCAGGGCAGCGCTACTGTTATTAATTCTCGCCATTATATTATTATAATAATATGGAATCATGTTCAACGCCTACAAATTGAACCACACGCGCGCGCAGTCCCTCGCACGAGATGTGTGGTGTTGGTTGGCGTGCGTGGCTGCTTGATTCTTTTGTGTAGCTCGTGCCAACTTGACACTTCGCGTCGGACGTCGAAGCAATGCTGGCCTACAATCTACAATCTCTCGTGCCCGTACCTCGAATCTCCTTGCACAGCGCACTGCATACTGTAATACTGTATGGGTAATATATTCAATAGCATATCGCAAGTAAAAGCTACAAGTGTGATTGAAACTTTGTGGAAATTCAAAGAAAAATGGCTTGACTTGGCAAACACTGAGCTGTGATGTTCAATGTGCTTCGCGGCTGGTGGGCGCCTGGCCTGGCCACGTAGTGTGTATTTATGCATTCTCGTGGAATATTTCATTGTAATATTTCATATTTCAATTGTTACAATAGAAAATAAAAAAGACGAATTTCAGCACTCGCACTCGTACCACCACCATCACCACCATCATCGTGGGCTTCTGTACTCGCTCGCACACGCGGCACGCCACGCCACACGCCACACGCTTTCATTAAAATAAGAAAAGAAACTACATGAGCACAACTCGCATATATTAAATTGGGTTCTTTTCACGGAAATGGAAGGCAGCGAAAGGGAAAGGTGAATAAAAAGAAAGTCTCGAGTTTCAGTGTTCAGTGTTTGAATGGGAAACATGGTTTGGAGTCAACGTCAGCGTCGTTTCTGCGCTGAAGACTTATATTTCTTGCTTGCCTGCTCCTTTACTGGCCTTGTCAGGCCTGCTTCTGCATCACGCATCATGCTAAGTCTAAGAAGGTATTTATGATTGCAGCCAAAGAAAAGAGTCTCGTCGTCGTCGTCGTCGTCGTGAGTTTGTAATGTTTACTCGTATTGATTCTGCTAGTGATCAAACATCCATCATCATTCGACTCACTCGCACATCGCACTGCATTCAGAATACTCAGTCAACCAAGTTTTGTTCACAAAATACATAATATTTGTACAAAGAATGAACATCCAGCAATCCACGCTCAGCCATACTGCACTGAATTGCCGAGAAAGAAGAAAAATGCGCGTGTGTGGAACTCATGTCCTCTCGCTGTCTCTCCGCGCTGCTGTTCCTTTTAAACTTTACCAGTCGCCAGTCAGTAAGTTTCTCCGTTGACTGACTGCATTTATTTGGCGCTTGTTCGCTTGACTCATGTCTTCTTCGCTTGTTCGTTCGTTGTTCCACATGTTCTCTTATAAACTTGATCTCCTGATAATAATAACGCTTTCTAGTTCTAGTCTGTTGTTGTATTTGTTTTTGATGTAATATTATATTGACTATTGACTCAGACAATAGAGTTGGACGGATTGACAAGACCCGCCCGGCGTGGCATCGTGGCTCGGCTCGAAAAGCGAGTGCGATGCTTCAAAAGATACACAATTGCCAGAACGGGAGGAGAGCAGAGAAGCAGAGGACGCTCAAGACCAAGACAGGTCTGAAGTCTCAAGACTCGAGACTCTGGCCCGGGTTGCCTAAATTGAAGTTGGCGTTGGCAGCGTTCTGGTTCTGGGCAGCGCAAAGCCAGAGCGAGAGCAGCGAGAAAATCCACTTGATGCTCTTTTCTCCATTTCAAAGTCGAAAAATGAAAGATGAGAAATTTTAAACACTGAAAGGGACAATTCACACTCACACCATTCTGTTCCTCGGCTCGATGTATAAGATTTCTGGTAGGTCTCAATTGCTTGTCACTTCTTATAGGAACTGTATTCCTCTGATTTTCCAGCCGTACGCTTGCGCTGTGTGTGCAAAGAAAGTTAGTTGGGCACTTGACTACAGAAACTGCAGATGATGACGATGACGATGAAGAGAAGAGAAGATATAAATAACAGAATGAAAAGGAAGAAAGGTTTTACAGTTTTGCCTCGTTTTATTCCGTTTCTTTCTTTAAAAAGGCAGAAAGAGCAAAGCGAGAAAGTAAAAGTAAAAAAGCAAAAGTGAGCATTGTGCGATTATCCGGACAATTCAAGAGATGATAATGGTTTGACGAGTGACGACCGCCCGACTCCCTATTGAGCTTCGAAACTTACGAGTAACCATGATATTATGAGGCCATAATATATAAAACGGCTGGACAAAAGTGTTTTAGACGCAGTGTAATAAACACCAATAACAAGCAAACCAAATCCATTTCATTTTACGATGCGCTGAATTCCAGCAGACTTTGTTTTGTCATGTCGCGTCGTCGTCGTCGTCTTCCCGGAGTTAAACCTCTGACTCTGAACCAGCGACGTACGAGCCTGAGCAGGACCGCAGGACGCCAAACAGCTTGGTTTACTTATTCAACTGAAATCAAGTTGCATTTTCATGGCATTGCGTGAACAGTGAACAGCAAAGAGCACCCGGCCAAGTATAAGCAACGAGTTTAAATGAGCGTACAATTTGTTGCATTGTGCAGATTGTGCACGGCAGGATGATTTGAGAGATGAAATGAATCTGTGATGTGGAGTGCGAATGAGTTTCTTGAATGACTGCAATAGATCATGTTCGCCATGAATTCGCTATTCTGTTTTCACCAAAAAAGCCAATCTCGTCTCGTTTCGCCTCTGCGCTTGGCTTGGCTTGGTTTGTGGATGCACGAGTTTGTATGTTATTATTATTATTACCATTACGTATATCTAATACAATGTATACTCAAACTCATGGCATTGGGATGGCTGTGGCCACGGTGGTCCTGTGTGGAGGAGGCACGCCGCACGCGGCCCGCGGAATGAAGGTATTTTGTGAAACGGAATTTTTGGTTGAGTAAAAATAATGCATTTGGTGATGATTTATGAAAATCGTTAAAACTCTGTGGCCCTTCTCTACACACAATTGTTAGTGGGTCTGGTAATATGGAAACAAAGGAAGGAATCGCACGCAATAATTCTCGACGTCAGTAGCAGAAGATCGTTAGACTTCTCTCAGGCAGCAGCATTCCACCCAGGCACTGCACTCCCGGCACCGCCACAACGCACACGTATAAAATATACGTAACACAGAATTTTCTCTACTCCGCCCTTTCCTAGTTTTGAGTCCTGACTTTTTCTCTCTTCCGACTATCCGACTATCTGTGCTCGAACGGCTCAGCTCAGCTCAGCTACGACCACGGCCTATAACTATAACAATAATGATAGAAGGAGAAAGTAAAGAGACCCTTTATTCCTCTATCTTTTATAAAATATAATAATAATAGTCACTGACTCTCAGAGTCCAGCTCCAAACGTGCATTTACATTATTATCCAGACAACAGAACAGACACACATTTCTGTTTGCCCCGCACTTAGTCTTAATAATATTCTACATGCGCTCAGCATAGAGGTTCAACTACAGACAAAGTCCGAGTCGAGGACTCTAGTGGACGCGAGATTCTTCTTCCGTGTTCGCTATTAGCCCTTCTTGTTCCAGTTACCCGTCACCGGACTGCTCGCCCGCCCCAGCTGAACGACCAAGGTGCCTGCCATCCTGCCCCAAAAGCATGCTCCTGATTTTGTTTTTTTGCGGAAACACATTATATGAACAAGGGAAAAGGAAGGAACGGAGTGAGCAAGCAGATAGATTGAGTATACCTAATTTGGCCGGTCCTTGCCCGCATTGCCGCATTGCACTGATTACATTACTTTTCTCAGCAGTTCAGCCCATTGTCCTTTCACTAATACTCGCTCATGACATTGGATCGGTGGATTGGATCATGGTCCTTCGGTCGACCAGTAAGGAAAGTCTTAAATACTTTGGTATTTGCTCAGATAGGCAATAGGCACTTCGACCCATTTAGCCATTTAACATTTGTCTTACTCCACCTTGGCTTATGTTATAAGGTTGTTTTCGAAAATGTCAATTCCATTCTTAAGATTATAAGAAAAATACTTTTCGAAAAGTTGGGTTCGTGTAATATATTAGTGGGAATACCTTAGATAAAGATTGGACATTCTGATACAGACAGCAAAAGAGAATGATCATCATCTCAACAAGAAACCTGGTTCGATTCTCTTTCTCCACTCTGCTCTGCTCTGCCAATCTACGTGGATTGGATTGTGGATACGTGGTTTCGCTATCTCGCTATCTGGTTCCATCAGCACAGACACGGTAGACTTTCACGAAGCATGATTGCACGGCGCGTACCATAAAGAAAAGTAATAGTTGGTGGTCATACCTTTTAGAATAGTCTCTCTTCTCCATTCTTCTGCGGAAAATCGAAGCTGGCAGACACGCGGAGAAAGAGAGGACTAATGTTCAATCGAGATGAGATAAAAAACGCTCGCTTCCATCAGCCTGAGTGACAAATGATGGATTTATTTGGCATTTTGCCTGCCAATGTTCATTCTTCTGTGAGAATAATTTGCTGTTTTCATGTTTAAGACCAGCAAATGCATCATGAACATTTTATGCTCTTCGTCTTACAATTCCGGACTCATTCCATCTCCATTTCTCCTCCGCCATCGCCATTTCGCCATCGCATGAGCTTTCCAAATAAGTCGTTCGCTCGTTCTTACAAACTACTTTCAACATTCAACATTCAACTCCAACTCTCAGACTCAACTCAAGCTCAACTTATCTCGCTGCAGGTTATTGCAGTTTGGCGACGCGACGAGGACGACGACGGAACGAAGGACGGGGGCTCGCACATAAAGCCATATTTCTTGCATTATCCTGTTATTACTTGCGAATAAAAACTGTCACCCGAAATTGACAAAACATGAAATGAGAAATACGGATTTTATTGCTTAACCTCTTCTGTCTTTGCAATTCCCGGTGAGACACGAAATAAAAAAGAAAGAAGGAAGAAAGTTCGTTCGTGCCGTAAATGTTAATGGCGTTCCTTAAAGGCAGGTAATTTTGCATTTGTACTTCTCTAAGTTTATTTCATTTCGACGAGCTGAGGAAAGGGAGAAAGAGAAACCTTTATTAGAAAACACACTCAGTTTGACACGTATAAAATTCAAATTCAGATTTCTACTTTTACTGCTTCAACTTACTTCTCTCTCGCTTACTCCGACGGCGGCGGCAGGGTTAAGATTTAACATGCAACTGCTGCTTCGTAGTTGAAGCATGTGGCTGTAGCTTAAGAGCAGACACTAACATTATACACTACTCCTGGTGCCTGGTATGAACAGTCCTAGTCTACTACTCGGCAGTCGAGACTCGAGATACATCGTTACATATTCATCTCTCCTCTCTCCACGCTTTGTAATAAAACGATTTAGGCTTTCTCAGGCGCACATTCTTTGATTCTTTTGACTACGACTGGCACTGTAATCGTATAAAAGCGAAAACAAACCAACTCGACACAAACGCAAATTTAGAAGGAGTACGATAATAGATTCTGCCAAGACTTTCACACGAACAACCTGAGCGCAGTCGTCGGCACAGTGCCCTTGCTATTTGCATGTTTGTTGTTTACCCAAAGACAACCGAAAAACATCGTCAAGAGAGCGAATTTGGATTGTATTCTCGAGGAAGTGCTGAAAATACGACGACGGCAGACGGGACACATCATCATGAAAATGGAGCCTACTTCGTCGTACGCACACAGCATGTAATTAGAATGCACGTTCAACGACTGTACTGAAAAACTGACATTATTGCATTAAACCTTATAAAATTACGTCCTGTCCGTCCTTCTTTCTTAGAAGTTGGAACGCAGAGCACATGTTCCACGCGATGTACGTCTACAAGTCTACATAGTCTACAAGTGTGGTCGTTCAGTGGTTGCGTTGCAGTAGCGAGTAGCCGCTCAGACGCAGGAACCATGTGAACATTTTTTTCTTTGATCTTCCGCATCGCATTCGCCAATTCGTGGCTTCGCGGAAAGAGAAAGGAATTGGTGAAATGAAATTATGTGTTTGCGGTGTTCCTGCTTTGGTGAATAATAATCGGTTTCGCTGGTAATAAAATGTTGCGCATTTCTCCACGCTGCGCTGCTCTGCTTGCTGGCCACTGCACTGAATGCTGAATCGAATAATAATCTCCATCTTCATTATTGTCGTTATTATTATTACTATTATTACACTCGTACAACAACCAACAACTGTAGCTTTCCTTAACTTTCTGCAAACGCAAACAACAAGTACAAAACATGTTGCTGGCTCGTTGGCTGGCCAGATGCAAAAATGGTCCGAGTAAAATCTTATCTCTGTATTTTATGTCGTCAAAGTACCGCACTCTTTCCAGAACGGCGGTACTGGCCTATAATAGCGGTGGTAGTAATAGTAAGTCTGGTCTACGGGTTTTTAGTGGCAGCGCAGCGCAGAGTTTGAGAGTGAAAGGAGCTTAAGGTTCTTACAGCAGACGCACGCCGACCGCCGACTTGAGACCAACCAGTTGATATTGGACGACGCGACGGAAGCTTGGCTCAACGGCTGCAATGTTGGCAGGAAAAGCTGTAACAAGTTGCCAGAAGAGAAGAGAATTGGCGCGGCGGCGGCGGTGCTGCTGAGTCAGAATGTAGCCATGCAATATAAATGTAGTTAAGTGCAACCACGTTGAATGAGTCCGAGTCTGAGATCTTAGTCGCCTTCTTCGTCGTCGGAGCCAAACAGCCAAGCCAAACGTGTTGCGTGTTGGAACTTGGAACAAGATGAAGAAACCTCTTTTTATTCTATTTTGTTATCTATTTAATCTGTGAGTTTGCAATTCCTCGTTTTGTTCTCTCCTGTGCCTTCACTTCATTATTTTCTCCCAGCTTTAAATAAGCGCGAGAAAGCACGGCAAAGGCAAACGGCGGTCACGAGCCAAGCCAAGCCAAAGGAAGCCAAGTAACTATTTAATCCAAAGTACAAACTACCAAGTAAGAAAGTAAGAAGCAGGCAGCTCGGCAGCAGGAGAATTTTTAGCATTACACGAGCGGCGTAGAAAATAATTCTCTTTTATATTTATGAAAGAACGAAAACCCATATAATATTATATAAAGTCTTCTCGTGATTGCCACATCAGCATTAAAGGCACTTTCTTCTGGACTTGGACCAAATTTCTCCTGCTGGCGTTCTTCTCCTTGTGCGATGGGCCTTGTTTACTGCGCTCCAACATTTAGAGTTGTGTGTGAAGACGGAAAGAGACCATTTATGCCAGAAGGTATCTCACTACTTCGTGGTGGTGAGCTGGCAGCTCTCCGTTTCGATCCAAGTCGCGAGTTGTTGTGTTCACTTGTTTTATTTCATATCCTGCATTTCTTGCACTTGTTGGAAACACCGAAACACTGAAATACCGAAGCAAGGACCCAGACGGTGGACGTGGACCTGAAGTCGTTGGTTAGCTTCGTTCGTTCGCCCATTCGTTTCCCTTTTTAACACAGTGATGCTTCGTTCGTTCTTATTTTCAGCGTGGCGAGAATACTAAAAGAACAAAAGATGAACCACCACTTGATTGTCGGGTCTATAACTCTGAGCAACCACCACTCATCCATAATGTAAGTGTGCACGCTCACATGCTCGTTCACCCTGGCTCATTCGCTCACAGCTTCGTCTATCGTCTGCTTTCGTTCACTCGTTTTTATGGTGAAAGTGCAAATGATCAAATCAACCTACATTTCGAAATTGCACTTGAGTTTCACCCGAGAGAAAGCAGAAAGCACTTGTTGTGTCGTATTGTCTATTGCCTTCATAAAACTTCCTATTGTGCTCCTGCCCACCATTGTTTCAAGTTCTTTTGTAATTAAAATTCGGATCGAGTAAATCATTATAGGTCTCCGCGAGTTCCCAGCACTTGACTTTATGAACCTTGACTCTAAAGCCTGGCCTAAAACATGGCTAGTAGTACAAGGAAGCAAGTTAGAGCATGGAGCAAGTCGGTCGAGTAGACGGAACAAGGAAGCAAGAGGAATGAACGAACGAAGAGCGAACGGCAGTCATCGTCATCGCACATCGCCATCCTCTACTCCGTCGTCGACCGTCGAGTGGTGGATGCTTGGAAGCTGCCTTTGCCTTTCGCCTGGCTGGCACAGACATTTGGGAACAACTTCGCCAATAATTTGTCAAGTTTTATAATTTCGGGACACATACATACGAACATTATCATTAATAACGTGAAACTTCAAACTTAAGCACTTCCATACAAATCTGAAGATGTATGAGTTCTCCAGTTCTCCCAGAGTCATAATACCCATTACATTGTCGACTACTAATAAGTTAGACGATGTACGACGAGTACGAGTAACGGGGAAATACATAACGCAGATGCCGTTACCGGATAAGAGAAATTGCCCAGAGTCTGTCTTGTGCAGTTGTAATCATAATTAGATTCAACTTTCCATATTAGATGCTTAGACGCTGTGCGCTCTTTCCAGCCACCAAACGTTAACGTGGACCGAGAAATGCGAAATCTACATTTGTGATGTGAGACTTTTACTCTGCCTCTGCAACTCTGGCTCTGCCGCACAGATGTCAAGCTGCGTAGACAAAAGATGTACGCGCACGCCAGCCAACATATCGTGGACGAATATGAGCGTCGTCGTCGTCGTCGTCGTCGCTAACAGGCAGTTGATGTGTTAATTTTTAGCAGAAGATGCTTCAATTGCCGTCGTCGCCATAAAACCGCTTTCTCAGAGCCGAATAAAGTCGTTATTTACATCTTAAAGAACATCAACCCAATTAAACGCATCAAAAGGAAAATTGAAATTCACGACGTAATTGAATCAATGAATGTCCGTTGAGCAAGAAGGCAACAGCGAAGAACGCTTATCTCCGCTCGAGTCTCTTTCGTTGTTTCCAGAGTTAAAATTGAAAATTCGAACCTGTCATTTCCAGCAATTAAATTGGCAACTCTGTTTGCTCGCTACCGAAAACTGCGAACTGCGGCTCGCGTCAACGTTAACCATGCCGTCTCGTCTCACTCGTCCCGTTGAGCGTAAGCGTCGCTTTTCATCAGATTGCGAGCCCGCTTCGTGTGAAACTAAGTGGGCTCAAAACCTCTTTGCAATTATCGAATCTTACACAAATATAAATAATTACATTACTGGAGTACGGATATGGACACGAGTGCGTAGTGCTGGTTGCTGGTGCACGACTTGAAATTATCAAGAATATTGATTCGTAAATTGAATGCCGACTTTCTCAATTTCTACACTTACACTGATGCCAAGAGCCGATCGGAAACGTCAGAAAGCGTCACGTCTAATGTCGAAACTAAGCGAGTGCGGCAGCGTGAGTTCTCGCTGTTCGTTCCCTGAAATATTTATTACAAGAGTAAACAAGTTCTTAAAATAATATTTGAGAATCAATTAAGGCAAAAAATGAAAGAAGTTTAAAACGTTGAAACTGAATGCCAGACATTAGACTTGAGACTAGTACTTAATGCCATGCTCGAGCCTCGACTCGACGTTTCTGAAAATTATTTACGTCCATGTCGTTCTGACTGTCCCGGCTATTATGGAGCCCAACGAATGACTTGTGTAGACAGACAAAGACACACAATGCAACTTTTTAACTTTGAAGGACAACAGAACAAAAGAGAAAAGATGTTGAATCCTGAAATGATTTATAAATAGTCATAACTTCTAACTTCACAATCATAGTATGGGCTGTGATGCGTCAGGCTGTTTCCGCTCTCATTTCTGCTCTCCGCTTCCATATTTCCATTTCCATTATTGAATTCATCCGAGAAAGAATGAAGGAATGAAAAAGCACATCACATTTTTGGAAAGATTTATTTTTTTGTATTTTTAAAGACATAACGAAAAATATAAAACAGCTTTGGCGAGAGAGTCTAAAGTTTCACAATTACATGTTTCAAAATTACTTTTCTTATTCTGAATTTCGCTGCGCTGCCTAAAATGGTCGTCAAGCTGATGATGCTAATGTCGGGCTGTCCGTCGTACTGGGTCGTACGTCCGCACGTCCTCAGTCAGAGTCTAAAAAAGTTTTCAACTTGGAAAAATACAAATTTCTAAATTATTTTTACCCAACTCAAGAAGTCAAGATTAGAAATGAGGCATTTGGCATTTTGTGTGGCCACCACCGCACAGAAAAACACTGTAAAAATTTAATTGAATTTTGAGGTAGTAACCATTTGATGCATTCTGGGTGTGTGCCGTATGCAGTCCGCAGCTGTAAGTGTGTGCTTCGCTCGCCATTCGCTTTCGCGTAGGTTGAATTAATTAAAGGAGTCCTGAATGGAAAAACTGGAGCAAGAGGCAAGAGCAAGTATATGTGCATGCACAGGCACAATGGCGAGCACAGGAAATAAGGAAGTGAAAGAGAAAGTACGGAGCGTTGGCAATAACGGTGCATAATGCCTGGCAATTGTACGATTGCCAATAACTATACATTACATTTGCCTATTCACTTTATATCTTGGCAATAATCAAATAAACTGCTTCAGTCGTCGTCGAGGTCTGGAGTACGTACTGGATCATGCAGCCCGTGCCAGTCCGCGGGCCTGCGATTCTGCCATTGTAATGAATGTGTACAAATGAATCCTATTCCGGGAGTGAGCGCACTGAATGCTATGCTACGGGGGATTCTTTATTCGTTCGTTGAATGCACGGATGAAGAGAAGCTAAAGTGTAAGTAAGGCAGAATAAATTGTTGATTAGGAGTTTTGATTGGATTTTCTGCTGCTACAACCGTAATCTGCTCCGCACCAGCCTGCCTACTGACTGCTGGCTGTGACTGCTGAGCCTCCGCCTGACTAACTCGTAACTCTCTTACCTTTCCTCTCTCTTCCCTGCCCTGCCTGCCTGCATTGCACGAGCTATTAAGTACTGCACCAATGTAGTACAGCATGTAAAAAGACTTTAGTGGTTCAGCTTCAAATCAAATTGTGGAATGAGTGATCCAATATCACTGCACTGCCACTGCCTTAAAAGTGTCCACATGAAACCTTTCTCCGTGCTTCGTGACCGTGACTCGTGCGATTGCGATTCATACATGCAGTGCAGTGCGGTCCACTCAACCGTGCTTTCATGTCTGGATTATTCTTAACTGTGTCTGTGTCTGTGTGTCTGGTCGAACTGCGACCGAACGCTGAATGCATGCATGGTACGAGCATAATACGATCAGCCATAAACCGGTTACGTCATTCCGTATGAAATGGCGAAACTGTTGAATATTTTTACCCATTTTCTTGATGTGCTGAAGAGGTCGTTTTCCATTTCTTCTCACTTGGTTCAGAAGTTCGGCCGCAGCGCTTCTGCCTGGACTGCTTGGCTTTTTCTTGGCCCGTGTGTTGCAGCTGCACGAACTTTTCACACAACAGGTTCATTCTGAACATACTCCACATGCCAGGCCAGGAGGAGTACGCGCGTATTATTATGGAAGGCGTCGTCGTCGAGCGCGTGAATTGCACGAAAAAGAATGAAATCGGACTTAAGGTATGCTCAAGAGACTCTTCCTCATTGCGAAGTTATCCAGACGTAAGAACGAGTGCGGGCAAAGTGGAAGAGAAAGCGGAGCGGACACTTTCTCGTAATTTGGTGAGACAAGAGAAGTCTTTCTGCGAAGAAAGTCAGCTCCTCAATCCTCTTCACCTTTTTTATACTTGAACGGATCAAGTCTTCCAGGACGCCGGCAGGGGCTACACGGGCAGCGCAACGGTTAGTTTATTACGTACCAGATCATCACACAACATAACACGGCAAACAAGAAAAGTCAAAAGCACTGGGGTATTGTGAGCGAGATCAGACCACCCGACCACCGCATCGTCGTTACACTTGCTAGCACAAGAGTGAAAGACGAGAAAGCGCGAGAGACGCGAGTTGGTTGACAAGAAATGTAAGGCAAGATTTTTAAAACGCCGTGCCCTCCTCAACTTTCGACTTTTGTACTTCCAGTTCTGAGTTCTTGCAACTTGTCTTCAAGTCTGTCTCTCGACATGATGAGGAACAACGCGACAAGGCAGAGAACGGTTCTCGAACCAGCAATCACCTTTTCAATTTCCATGCCACTTAGTTTCCTATTCGTATTTCGTATAAGAATGCCAAGCACCATCCACCATCAGACGATCAGACATTGGAAGAGAGATGAATAATGATTACGCATTAGTCGCTTTCCGCTTCTCTCTCTTGACGATACTCCTCCTTAATTTTTCCAAAGTAAAAACATACGAACCGAACGCGAACTTGTAAATGACGGAACAGAGCTACCCATGCACCAGTAAGATGGCCTGATGTTCTGCCCGTGTTTGCTGGCGTCATCACCACCGAACTTTATTTTTTTGTTAATCGAAGCTTGAGGGTGACTTTTTGTTCTGGCTTCAGATGTTGACCAACCCTTCTCTTCTCCTTCATCGCGTGTTTGGCATCAATGCCAAAATGGGGCCGACATCGTTTCTCTCGTTCACTCTCTCCGGGCACGACGCTCGACTTTTCTCCTTATAGGATATCCGAGTCCAAGTCGAAGTGAAAGAAGAAGAAAGTTTCCTTCTTTTCTTCCTGCTCCGCTATGGCTATGTCGCTATTCTCGCTATGCCTGCCCTCGTCGTCGCCCCGTCTTAACTTATTGGACTTTACTCAAAATGAAAAAGTTTTATTCCATTCTCAGCTTGTCATCGTTTCTTCGTTCGTTTCCACAGAACAGAGCATGAAAAAGAAACCCTTCGCATTGTATTTGTTGGCAACGTGTCTCGCAGTATCGCTTCGTGCATGATACTCTCTGATTGTAATCATCATTGTATGAAAAGTTGAAATGAAAGGAGCCACTGTGCGATTGTGCTTCATCTATCCACGTTCTATGCCTGCTTTCCTGTCATTCCTGGCTTTCCTGGGGCGCTTATTGCCACCAACGACGGTGACGGCAATAAATACAGAAGATGGAAGTACGAACAACGTATTATTTTTGTTAAGTGTCAGATTGACTGCTTTTCTTACCTTTCCAAGCGAGGTAAAGTAAATAGAATCTACGACAAACTAAGCCACATACGCAGACATATACTCGTCGTTCTTTCTTTCTACTACTCCCATTACGTCCGTATAAGGCTTCACGTGCATGGTACACGTATTAGAGCTCAGTCTAGAATAATCAGTTTCCACTCAATTTCTAAGCCGAAAGTCCCCACTGTGAGCAGCAGGTGAACCAGGTACTTAGTGAGAGAAAAGTAGCTTTAACAAGGAAGCAGTGAAACTAACCAGCTTGCGTTGGCTTTAGGCTTTGACTTGGCTCATTACCTTTCCCACTCCCGCGACGCCATACCATGCTCACCTTCCACTTTCTGACGCGTTTCGCTTTTACGTGAGGTGTGGCAGGCATGA
>JAQIUU010000126.1:0-14063 GCA_034694545.1 Mesaphorura macrochaeta
GTGTTCACACTTCTTCTGGAGCGTGTGGGCGATTGTGAATGCTCAAGTTTCCAAGATTCCGTTCGGATATTGGGTACATGCCTTATTCCCTTCAAAACTACACGGTCATTTGAATCACTATGAATCATTTACAACGTTTTAATTCAATTTAATGCAGGAATACGGAATCAGTCGGCTAGAAGCATACTTTGCCCTCAAGAATGAACAGTTTACTTAAAACACCATGAAATAAACGCCACAATATTCAAGTGCCTGGAGAAACAACGAATCTTCCACACAATACACGCACAGTATGCGCACTTTGCCTTCGCTTGCCTTGGCCATGGCCGCGACCCCGCGACGCAAATTGCAACTATGACAGAATTATTAACCGTAATTGATAAGCATCAATTCTTTCGACTTAATTTCTCTTCAAATGGCCTTTTCAAGCAAACGCCTTAGCCTAAAAGTCGAAATTAATTGCCTATCGGACTACACTTTACAATTTATTATAACAAATATATTTATTAACTATACGGGATAAGCATGATTACGGCATTATAATAAGTTCAATTTTACTTACGGCGCTAATGCATAATTTTTGTAATACTCAAATATAGCTTTTACTTTGATTGTCAGACCTTCGTGATTTACAATTGAATATCAAAAATAAATAAATAAATTGTTAAAATTAAAATTTGGGGGAACTTTTGTTAATCGCAATTTTATTGCTAGTTCGCAATTTGTAGTGAACAGAGTTTCATGCGAATTAAATTTTTGCACCATGATTTGACGGAAATGAATTTTGACTTGAGCGGGTTGAATGCACCCGTGAGAAATGGTACATACTCTTCTGCTTTGTGTTCCACTCCCCAAAATTCAAGTTGCAACACTTCCCATATATTTAAGATAATTATTGATCTGAAAAGCGCCATGAGTCCGTACTTGCGTACGCCCCAGACATAGAAATTAACGCATTAATTTTCAACTCTTCCATTCTATCACTGTTCTCCTCGGGGTCTCTTCTGTTCACACTTCGATATTTCCCACGTGACGTGTTCATGATGTTCAAAGTACAATTAATGAAGCTTGGTTAAAGTCAAAGTCGTGCACCTTTCATATGTCTTCGTGTTCATTCAAACTTTTCAAACTCCCCGAGTTTCAAGACGAATGTATTAGTACTAATGGCTAATACCAATTAAAAACTGGTCTAGGGCTTACAGCTATTAGTTAGACTCATGCTTAAGTCACTGAAGAGTTTCAGCATGGCAATTATGATGTACCTATTAGAAGGTATGGTGCAGTGCCGTGTTGTGCCGACTGGTAAATGGAAGACAAAAAAAATGCAATTACAGCCAAATAGGATAATAATAAGAACAATGAACAAAAGTACGGGTTCGCATTGGCAGTTCGTAGAAAATACAATTAATGGACCCATAGTAATCGTGAGTTATGAATACATTATCCTCCAACTCCAACCAGTTTGGATCTCTTTCTCCGTACAATCGTGTCCAGATCCAGTTCCAGTATGCAATTACTACGCTGCACAAATCGCTTGATTACTTATTCGCATCTTCGCATCATCGCACTCGGGATTCAAGACGTGTGAGACAAAACTCGAGACTTGAATCTGTCAATTCTTGAGAAATTCGTCCATGATCCCATAAACAACTTTTGCAGCGTAAACAACGAATTAACGAAAAGCAAACAGCAAAGAGTAAACATAACGTAAAAAACTGGGAGTCGTATGGGGTCCGAAAATAACTGAAATGATCTAACCAGTTCCACGGGAGATAAATGCAGAGCTGAAATGATGTCACCGAACAACCCCTTGAACAATGAAAGAACACAATGCAATTCAATGCCGGCGCCTGCATTAATGGGTTCAAATGGCACATGTGGGCAGACCACGCGTCCACCGTCTGCTACAATAGGAATAGCAACAGGTTTTTTTTTTTTATTTTTTTACGTACGTGCGTAATCGAATTCTATTAATTGTGAGTTAATGAGGTTCGTTTCATTAAACATCTCACGATCCCACCTCAGGATGAATGAATTTTGGCATGGCATAGCAACTAAATACTAACGATAAGCAAATAGCTACACTTGTTACAAGCCATGATCAAAACAAACTGCAGAACACTCAGAACAACGCGACCACGACCACACGCGCAAGAGTAACGATCATCACCATCACCTCAGAATTTACAAGGTAAAGGTTCAGCATACTGTCCTGCCTCGTGCCCCGTCTACATGTTGGCTTGCTCTGCTTTACTTCGCGTGTGTTGAATGCGCATGCGTCGTGAACTTGATCAAGGTAATAAATATTGAGTGCGGAGACGATCATAATTCTTTTTCCTAATTATCTGAATGTCAATGTCAAGCAACGGCCGGTCAGGACAGCATGACTGGCGCTGGCGAAACAAATGCAAGACAGATGAACGGCGAAGGTGATGTGAAGATGTGATGCGATGCGAAAATTGAATGGCCAATTATCATTCAATTGCTTCAGATTCCAATTCAAATGAAATTGCTCCATGATGGTATAAAATGACATCATTGATCAACAGCCATTTAACATTGGAGTACCAGATGACAATGGGTTTGTGCTCTACTAAATAAGGTCGCAAAAAAGAAATAGTCATTTAATCATTGCCCTACAGCTTAATGGCTTTACTTTTACTCTGCTGGGTGCTGTGTGTGCTGTGCGGTGCGTACAAAATCTCTACAAGAATCTAATGTGCATAGTGCATTGTGCACCGGCTGTCGAGTACCGCGACACGTCATGATTATATTTAACGCGAGTCGAGCCGACCGATTTTTTGGATCTTCACTCAGATTCTAATGTGGTGCGTTCATGTGCGTGCCACCAGTCATCATCGTGAATTTGTTGAGTCATTTTGTCATTACAACTTGATGCAATTGAAAATGGAAGCTTTATGACTGCGTCTGCATGATTCTGGTGGTGTAACCCCTTTGAATGCTTTGAATGTCGATGTTTTACATTTGGTGCCACGATTCTCGGCTGTCGTGTCCTACGCGCTGTTGTCACCTTATATGTCAGTCGTGAAAGTGAAATGAAATGGAACGCCGCACGCGATTTTGTTTGCGAAAGTCGGTTGATCATTGGCGACAACGACACGGACTTAAAAGGCAACTACCAACAAATTGTGGGAGCATGAAAAGGGAAAGGAAACGAACACGAGAGCAGCAGCTCCGCTTTAAGATATTACATTTTTAACGTTAAAAGCAATTGCCATTGCTGATTGCTGCAGACGCAGTCATCTCGTATTAATAATATTATGATCATAAAATGAGAAATAAAATTATTTGTGCAAAAATGAAATAAACAGGCGTCAGCGTCGGTAGGCACTGGCAGACTGGCACACGAAGCTCGTATTCACGTGCAGCATGGGTTTTTCTACAAAAATCTGTGCGACTGCGACGTAAACATAAACAACTTTTAAGACCAGTTTTACAAGAAAATATGGAATTGACAGAAAACCTGCCTACGCCACGCTTACGCTTATGCTGTGTTTCAACCGACCGCTAAGCACCACTCGTTTGATGTAATTATCTCGTAAAATGGGAAACGCGTCTGAATAAGATCCGCATTCTATTCTGTGAAACTGCAGAGAGCCGGCGCCAGCAACAACGACAACGGCTGGCTCACAACATTCGAGCTTGTCGACGCCCTCGTCGTGTTTATCCTCATGATAAATACTTTCGCTTTACAATAGCTTAAAAAGACTTCCCTCGCAGCGTCAATTTGGAATTCACAAATTCGCATTCACAATTCACACTCATTCCGTCTTTGAGTCTTTCCTCATTTTACCTCATTAATTTCATCCGCTCTTTCTGGGTAAGTACGTGAAAAATAAAGCTCTGACATTGCACTTGTAAACTTGTATCATTCCTTAAATTCCTCTTTCTTGTCAAAGTTCCCCACTGTTACCATGCAAATTGTTACGAGAAGTATTTATGAGATTTCCCCAATCCTGGCTTTTCACCCTCACGCTGCATATATGTTATTATATAAGTGTAGATTACTTGTAAAAATTCCAGATTAGAAAATCCGGATGTGTCAAGGTCATTATCTTTCTCGAGAATTTGAAGCCCGTTTTATGACTTATTCATTAAAGTAGTATGTGTGCGTAAATGATAAGCGTGATGGTCGACTAATTAAGCGGGCTTTGTATCTCCTTTCTTGCTAATTGTCCTCCTTCTTGTAATCAAAAGGTCGCCAAACCAGGTTCTGAGCATCTGTATCGTCTATCGTGCCGAAAGTCGACGATAATGATTATGCAAGACGTAAGGTAAGGATTTTCCATAACGACAGATTTTTTCCTATGATTATCCGGGTGTGCTACCGTGTGATGGTGCGGTACGCGTAACCAGTGCCGAGTTGCCGATTTTCAGACTGACTCCAGCAGCAGCTGGTTTGCTGAAATAAATATGTAAATTAAACTTGTTTTAATGGAGAATAGGCGAATAGGTCATCATGACCCACGCTGACACTGACACACCACACCACCATTGTCGTAGCCTTTTGTCACAAGTTTACCTCTTCATACGTCACCACGGGCCACGGCCCCAGCTTTGTATGAATCTCCTTGGAATTCCATCATTTCATATTCACAGAAAATTATGCAAAACAGGAGGACCATTACCATTGCGTGCGTACTTGCTTGCACAGGTTAGACTTTGCGTATGCGTAATGCGTACGGGTTGTGCTTTTTACATTCGCAATTCTCAACTGTTGGCAAAAGCTTGAACTAAACTAGAATAGGGTCATTGCTTTGGAATCGTTCTTGTCGCCCTCCGCGTCTGCGTCTACACCCCAATCTTTGGCTAGGAACAACATTTTAGATTTAAAATTTGCTTCAACATGCAACATGCGAAAATTCACACCGTAATGCCAGAGCCAGAGCAATAAGCAATAAATCGAGCTCACGCTCTCACGCATTCCATCTGCGATTTGCATCAAAGGTTTTATGATTTATTTTTGTGCAAGCTGATCAAAACAAAAATACTGCAATTACGTCTGGTCTCAATCTTCGGTACCGCGGTCGTGTCCTGTTTGGATTTCGACCCTCTGCTCTGCCTCTGTACAACTGTAATTCATCACTAACGCGTACACGCAATGATTCAATCTTGAGTCCGGCTTGTGGAAATGAGATGCGATGATGCGATTGCAAATCTTGTGCGAAAAATTGCGATGATTGTATAATAATAAATTTTGGTGCGTTGGTCGTGTCTGCCGTTTGCGGTCTTTGCGTCATATGAGTCATGAAAATGTACAATTGTTCAGGTTTTTTTTCTCAACTCACCCCACGCCAAGCGAAAAGCTAAGCGTCTCGTGTGTGCCGGTGCTCATCTCATAGCTGAAGCTGAACTCAAGTCAAGTAATCTTACTTTTTTCGCCTATTCTAGTACTGTTGTGGTAGGTGCGGAGGCGAACTGAACCTGTTGGAAGTTGCCCACAACCCACAAGAAGTGTGCTGTGCCAAAGCACTAACTTGTCCTTTCAATTCATATAAAAGCACCTCGTTCACTCTGGCTCATCTTCATTCAAGCACCGCACTTCTCAACGATCACGTCGTATCTTTTCAACTCAAAAAGCAAAACATAAACAAATCTTAAACGTATACTCGACCAGCTAACTGTCATCCAGTCAAGTCGCCGAATACAGTTTAATTGAAGTATTTCAACCGTTTAAAAGTTCAGCGTTCAGCATGAATTCAATCAGCGTCCTCGTACTTGCTTCGATGCTTGGCTGCGCGTTCGCGGCCATGGCAGTTGGACCGGCTCAAGTTGACCCAAGTAAGTGAATCACCGCCTTCACCGCATCGCTCTTTTCAGTTGGTAGTGAGTAGTGACTCAATTAAATGAGCTCATGGATAATTATTCTGTATTCTAATTCCGAATTCTTGATCTGTAGGCCAACCGGACAAATGCCTGGATCCCGAAACAAACAGACACTACGCGGTTGGCGAATCTTGGCAACTCGACTACTGCGGAATTTCGACATGCAGTCGGCACAACATTTCGGGCACACCACAACTCATGCTTGAGTATGCTAGGTAAGTTTGCAAATTTTGATATTCTCACTCATTCTGCAGTTAACGTTTGGCAAATGGTAATTGGCAAGGACGCGCGTCGAAATCAATGAATGCTTAACGTCTTTACGTTTTAACTTTTAACTGGTTAGGCGGCGAAACTGGCAACTTGACATTGACCATGAAATTGAAGTTTTATTACCTCGACGCATAATTCGCAGATAAATCATAGCTCATAATAGTCTTCATGGTTCACACTGTTGCACATTGAGCTCTTCTTTGGGGCCCGTGAGATTTTAAATGAGGAAAGGCTGAACGACTCGGCAGTCGGCGCGGCGGTCAGCAGCTTGACTTGGCTGAGTTTGAGTTGAACTTTAATTAACAATGTCAGTCTCAATGTCAATGTCAAGGGGATTATTGGCGTGAGCTTTTATCCATTGCGAATTATGAATCTCTCATTGCGTTGCGAATGTGATACGGTCATGGGAATTAGTTCATGACGAGTGCGAGGATGCATCGTCTACCGTACCGTGACATCGTGCTAAGACGTACATGGCCTAAGACAATAATGCGATGTGGCCCAGGCGCCCAGAACCGGACGGAGTAGCAAAAAAGGCCCTCAGTTTTTTCGGGCGACGCGACGGTGCTTCTTGCCTCTTGCACGTCCATGCATGTATCCCATTGGCGTCACAATTTATACACGCTCATCTGACTTTATTAGACTTGACGGTCGGCTAAACACCAATTAAAGTACACGATCACGAACAAGAACACGAATTTCGCAATCATGGCTTAGCATTTAGCTTTTTCATTCTAATTGGATTTTGGACAATTGGTCATGCTTCATGCTTTCACTGCACTGCTTAAGTTTACTAGACAGAAGTTGCAGACGCTAATGGTTAGTATGCGCGTGGATCGGAACTTATTGTCAATCATTTTTCCTGCCGGCAGCTGCAGTCCATCTTAATCGCAGAGATGCTAGTTTTTTTTTGCACAATAGACCATATTAATTGCACATTGCATTGTACATCCATAAAGATCAGCAGCATGAGCGTCATCATCATCATGATCATGGTTCATGGGCATAAGAACAGTGAATAGAATAGGAATTTCCAAATCTCTGAAACAATGGGCTCCATTATTGGCATGGCATGGCTGATGGCTGACTATTGACTATGACGATGCATCTTCATTATTTAATTTTTCATTGTTAAAAGCATTAAGCTTCCACCTGACCAAATTAATGAAACCATTCGTAGTGGTAGTTCTTTTGAGTGAACGAAGACGAATGGACAACACAATGATAAGTTTATTTAGTCCGTTACGCCGGTCGCTTGTGCCTGCGTTCTCTGCGTTGTATTTTTTTTCAACTCAAGATGAGGCATTTCGAGATTTTGTATTAAAATTAATTACACTCCTGTACGAGTGCGATATGGTCTTTGGAGCGGAAAAAGACGAAGAGAGCACTGAGACATGTAGTTAGTTAGTAGCAACCGTTCGTGATCATTGACGTCATCCGATAAAAAAAAACTGACGATGAGAGTATTTGAATCTGAAGATCGGACCGTATCGCGTATTCGCGTATCGTGTGTCCGTGTATCCTAGTTTGCGAAATTACAATATCGTGAATTTGTTCTTTGACTTCCAACTCCAATGCCAAATTGCCAAAGCCAATGGGAGCCAAAGTCAAAGTCAAATCAAAACCTTTAGACATCCGACTTTGGTCCGAGTCTGCACTGCACAGCAGACGGACGCGTGTGGCTCATGTCTTAAGATTTACGGTGACTGGCGCTGGCGCCGTCGACAACTCTCCTACGAAATTGAAAATTACAGCATCGAGTTTCGATTTCGAGTATGAGATGCCAAAAGGCCAAAAGAGTAGCCGATCTCTCCGTTTTTTCAGGAAACCAAGTACTTGATAGGTACTCTGCAGTCGAGCCTGCTTATGCAATTGGTACACTTGCGCTTGCTCGTCCCTGTCTTCGTATCGATGAGACAAGTTCAATAAATAATAATGCGCACTCTCAGGGTCAATTTTTTAATGTCAAGGGTAGTGAATAGGCTAGTAGGTAAAGGAAGGCTCGTAGGCTGCGTCGCATTTGTATTTGTATTTTTTTATACTTTTTTCAATGTGAATTCGATAACAAGTAATAATTGGTTGTCATTTCCCTGGACTCTGGATTTTATTTGTAATTAATTCTCGATTTGCGAATTAACGAATTAGCGAATGAACGTTCTTTAGTTCTTTTACCGCTTGTCACGATTTCTGTCTATTGCGCCATCATAAAGCTTTTGCACTTTTAATTGTGCGGTAATATTTTTAATGATGGAAGCTCGCTGTTTTACAACTTTACAACGCGTGGACTTTATTGCATGCATTTCTTTCCGTGATCGTAGAAATTTCATGTTGCCAAGTGCTCAGTCTTCAGCATGAGCATCTTAGATTATTACAGATTGTCATTTGCCATGCGGGCTATTTTAACCTCAGTTAAGTCGCAGAAAGCGAAACCTCGGTCTTCCACTCACCACTCGGTGATCGTTGGGAAGTTATAGAGGTGACATTGGAAAATGCAAAAAGGATATAAATAAATTTGTACTTTTTGTATGGTTGAGCTGCAAATTGCATCACATCATCTGAGCGAGCATGCATGGAAAGGGAAACGTGAATTGCAACTGAGCCAAGTCATAAAATGACAACGGCAACTGCAACAGCAAATGGGCAACCCGTCGTGAATTCAAGCCAGTTGTAATCATGTAATGTTTTCCCAAGCATAATTAATTATTATTGGTTTTTAATTTGAGCGTAGGCAATTTGAGCAATTTGAGAGTTTATTACTTTATGGCTACTTGAATTCCTGTGGGCAGGCGCTTGTCGTCTAGTTGTGCGTGCCGTGCAAGCCTGCTTGGTGCGTGTTTAGTGATGGCTCATCCTTCAAGGATCAGTTGTCTTTATGTGTTTTTAATTCTTTAATACACGAGTCGAGAGGAAGACGACAATTATGGAAGTAATGCCTGCTGGGCTTCCATGCCACAAACGAATTAACGAATTGTCGAATTCTGGAAACATTTAAGCTGAATTTGAGTACAGCGCAAGATTATTATCAAGTTTGACATGGAAAGAGAGAATTAAATTTGCACGTGTCCTTCATTTTTATGCCAAAACTCATTTTGCTGCCAGCGCAGTGCAGTGTTGACTTGCCTCTGCTTCTGTCTCTGCTTTTGCTTTCGATATATGCAAAAAAAAGTGGCACAAGAATAAAGTAAACAAGCTTCGCGTGCTAGCGCGCGTGCGCGTCTGTGTTGCACTAGAGGAACACTTCCGACTCGAATTAGTATGCAGCCAATTTTTGCATTGCAACAAATGTCAGCCTGTGAGCGACAGTCTGGTGACGAGTCCGTAAATAGTCAATAAGCAAGAGTGGAATTGGCGGACGTGTGGACTTTTGACATGGCGCCAGTTGTCATTCCAGCTCTCGTATGATTGTGTCACCAATTGTGGGGCAGAATGAGCCGACAAAATACTACGTGACAATTAAAGCAAAATTCAAAGAGGCTTAATCGCGTAATAGCGAGATAACAGCTGAAGGCTTGTAAATTGCAAATTCGCAAATTCGGACAGATTCTCATTAATCTGACATTTGAGAAGATTATGACTGAATGGAGGGGCTTTAAGAGTAGGGCTGAATAACGCATGGATGAGAAATTACAAGATAAAGATAGTTAATAAGTAGTAATGTGGTTGAGCATGAGTAAAAATGAGCATTAAATATTATTAGTGGCTATACTGTGAACAATGCGAATCGTTTGACCTTGCGCAATCTTATTTTGAACTCCAACTCTTAAAACGCGCAATACTTAAAGTTGACTTTTATTCAACAATTGTGGCCAAGAATCTGCCATGCAATTCTTCCTATTGCATTCGAATGCTTGTATTCAATCGTCTCTTTTTGGAATTTATGTTCGTTGGGCTCGTTGCTCTTCCACAGCCCACTGTCGGCAGACAGACAGGATTACAAGAATTTAAGAATACGAAATACAAATACAAATGTTTCATGCTAATTAAATTAAAATATTACAACAAGTCTTGTAATTGTTGTTGTGTTGGTTGTAACCGGATGAAGTTGAAGTTGAAGAGCGAGAGTGTGAAATTGTTAAATTAAAAGTGGATACAAAATTAAGGTAAACCACAGGAATACGTAATAATAAATTACTTATGGTCACTTGCCTCTGGGCAGCAGTCTGGCCGACGACGACAAATCCATAAACATGATCGCAGACTCTTAAAAAGGAATTTAAGTGTGAAATGTAGCGCAAATTGTAATCGCAATCGCAACAATCTTGCCAAAAATTAATTAATTGTTGTTATGCAGAAAATATTTGCACGGCATTCCTAAATTTCTGGCACTTGTGTTTGCGGTCGCGGTCGTGGTCACTGTGGCGGCCACGGACCACAAGTCAAAGTCGTAAATAATGTCGTTAATGCCTCGTGTACTCGTGTCGTTGTTGTCGATTACGAGTTACGAGCCACAATTTGCGATTTTGCCATTTTGCGAAAAACGACTAACGAGATCAGGTTGTCTTATTTTATCGCATCTCATTAATTCATCTGTTTTATGAGCACATCGTAAAATCAATTCTCTTCGCCTTCGTTGCTGTGATCTGTGATGTTTGCTTCTGTATTCAGTCTTTTGTGTCTTGCCTGTCTTAATAGCTCCGGGTTTTATTTTCCTATTTGTTATTGTTTTGATTCAAGTGGGGTCCAATTTTATGACAAGACAGACAAGCTACAAGATGTAAATGTGACGGCATAAGAAACGCGCACGCGTGGAAAACAAAAACTCAGCCCATTTCATTTTGTACTTTGTAATCAGCATCGACTCGACTCGACTCTCGTCAATTATTGGTCAACTTTTTTATAATCTGTCTCATTTCTAGTCTCAAATCCCAATTATAGCGCATAGCATAGTAATAGCAAATCAACTTTTTTAATTTTTAATTTTCCTACTTAATCTTCGTCTCATCCCCAAGTTTGCTCTTTCCTTATCATCTTGTTTCGTTTGCTTCGTACTTCATGTCAACTTTTTTGCATTATTATGTCGATTATGTCATTCGCTTCATATTAATCTTCGTTAATTCGTTTCTGAGCAGCTTGAGCTTTTGAGTATTAATTTGTAGTTGTGAGCCAATCATTCAAAATGTATTTCCTTATGAGACTCTGGCTGACTGAACTGGAGTACGACGCGGTAAACCTTGCTGCCGTACTGTACACGTATACCATTACACATGCTCATGATTATGTAACAAACGGATCTAATTTTTTATACGCCACTGACAAGACACTTAATCAGACTCGTAGACTGAACCGGACTCACTGAACACGTTCGGAATTCCAATTTATTAGTGATCAGAGCATGTGGCTTGATCTTGGACCTCATAACATGATATTAATTATGTGGATGCGAAATAGTAGAATGGTATGATTTCTTTAAAGCAGTAGTTGCTAAGTTGATTAATGACTTGTGCAGATCACAGCTTGAAGCTTTTAGCGCGTGTGTCAGTTTCTTTTTTAAGTAAACCTTAGTATGCGTGAGCGAGTCTGCTACAAAAATCTTATTCGCATCACATAATGTAATAATGCGATTCTCACAAGCTCATCAACTCATCCTCATCGTCATAAAAAGTCAAATTTAGTGATGAAAATTATAATTAGACGGTAATGATTTTTATTCCTTCATAACCAATTATCGTTGCCACCATTGTTGCCTTTATCGCAGTCGATGCAGTCTTATCTGGCCTGGCTGCGTATCAGTTTAGCATCACCATTTCTGTGGGTTTGTGACGTAGGACTGGTAGCACACAAAGGTTAGCCTTTCATGTCTCTTCGCCATGACACCTCAATCCATTGCTCATATTAGTCAGCTTATCTTCTGCGGCTTCAAACGACTCAAACGAGTATTTGTTTTATTGCGTTGCTTGAGCAGTGTTTCGATTGCAAGTTCCACTTGCGCACTCACGCAGTCCTATGACGAATAAAGTCACCAGAAAATCCTTGTAAATTGTGATTTTTGATTTATGGCTTTTAAGGAAATGCGACAACGGCGACGACGCGACGGTCAGCTTGCCGACGAAAACAATTATTGTCAATTTTTCATATTGCGTTGCCTTTGCGTGTTCCATCTCACTTGCCAGTTGCCACTTCCATCTTACCGTCACATGAATTATTGCGCAATTCAAAATACAATGTATTAATTTTGTCAACTGTGTTTTTGCCTAATTTGTAGTTGTGGAGTCGCCATGGTTGACCCTCCGTGCTACATGGTAGAGGATAAGACGAAGCAGTATCCAGACTGTTGTCCACAACCTGAGTGTCCGGAAGATTACTCAACTGAGCAACAAGATAATGAACCCCAACAAGTCAACGTCAACGGTGAGGAGCAACATGAGGAAGATGATGAGTTTCTGAATGAAATTGAAGATGACGAGAATGGAGACTCGATGTACAACCATAAATACAATAACAAAATGGTCGATGAACACGTCGTTCAAGATCCTTCAAGAATCACCAAAGAGGAGCATCAGGACGACATATTCTCCAAGCAATTTGACTCTGCTCTTCCTACCAATGTCAACCAGTACGGAGCGGATTCAGCCAAGAAGGCTAACAGCGGCAATGACCGTTACCGGAACATTCTCGGTCAAGATCAGTTTACAGACTCCGAAGAGCCAACACTTCAGCAAAGAAATGCTGCTTATCTGAAAGCTTTGCAAGACGAGCTGATGCGATACTACCCAACTTTAAGACGAGCGTCACCACGATTTGATTTCCTCAGCTCGGCTGAATTTAAAGACGATCATTTTCAGTGGTTCTAGGCATCACGACACAAAATTATACAGATTTATTGACCTTGGGATTAGTCTTTCACTTTTATTGTTATCTAGTTACTTCTATGTTAATATAAGTACTCAGAAAAATAATCAGTTATGACTGAACTAGACAATAAGTTGTAACTACACGTACCATATTCCCAGCGAAAACATCAAAACGTAAGCCGAATTGAAAGCAGGAAAAACAGCGAGAAAATCGAGGTCGTTCACGGGAAGTCATATTACGTACCACTCTCAATATTGTACTGCTTGTTTAGCTAAACTTATTACTCATTTTAGTTATCTTTAAAGTAGTAAAATCTAACCGTAGCTTGTTCTATTAGTAAGCATGATTAATACTGATGTAAATATTAGTTTTAAATTTGTAGATCAATAACTGACCAGCGGATAGGAAAGTATTTACAAGGCTTTCGCTGTTTTTCCTGCTCTGGGAGATGAACACTTACTCAATTCATGTGTTAAGAGTGTGATTGTACACGTATTATTTACGATTAGACTGTGATATTCAAAATAAAAGGAAATACATAAATAAATAAATAAATAACAACATCTTATTTGCATAATCAAACCACAATCTGAATTCTGAACTACGTATCATAATGACTAATGCACACAAAATTAACAAACCGCCAACCGCTGGAGTGCGTTTCGCTAATTGCCGTAACACAAGGAGTAAAAGCGACAGTTTGTAGTCGTCTTGTTTGTTACAGTATACGCATCTCCGGGGCGAAGGCTAACGGAAGCGTGGGCAGTCAAAGACATCGTTTCTGTGCTATTTCCACGATTACGTCTGATATGAACAACAGCGAATCCACCCATGTGAACCAATATCTAAAATATAGGAATATCAGAGCTGCAGTTAGGGTCGTCATTGGCTCGGGCAAAACGCAAAACTAACCAAGAATATGGACAATGTACGTAGTTACAATACCATGTTGTGCGTCGATGTGAATGACGGGGAAGTTGCTTTTCCTTCAATTGAAACAACAGATCCCTTCACGCTCCTGTAATGTTGCATTAATTGTAGGGGGATTGCTGCGGATGCAGTGCGCATCTTTTTATAATCTTTCATTGCCGTGTAGGTCAGCCTATACTGCGTGAGTGAAATAGCCAAAGCAAGCTCTTTGGCCATGTTCGTGA
>JAQIUU010000127.1:0-14022 GCA_034694545.1 Mesaphorura macrochaeta
CCGTGGCTTTTGGGGGCAGTTTGAGAAAAAAAGTGGGTGCGCCAATTCTGATTCATGCTGTACTTTCAACGATTCAACATACGTGTCCAGAGCCAATGACGACTGCGCGCTCAAAGTTTATTCTCCGAGTCATCAGATTTGTGGGCAACAATTCGGTTGGCCGTGGCCAGCCATGATCGCCATGATGTGTGGCTGTGGCTCCGGCACAGGTCGACACGACAGTGCGTGTGATGACAGTGTCCCGGATGTGATACGATTCTTGGACGAGGATGCAGATATTGCAGATTGGACCACGAGCCAAATTGGTCTCACGAACCATCACGTACACGTACGCAGCGTGAGCCAAAGACAAATGTTGGCCCAGCAGTTCCAATGTGGGAGCGATTCCTTCTAAAGCTTCTGATCTCGTGCATAATTCGTGGGCTGGTGCAAATACGTATATTGCTTCGAACGCATGCGCATTCTGAGCACTTATGGCTTTGACAAGACCATTCAGGTTTGAAGCGTTCTTGTATATGAACAAGATGGTCAAGGGTCCCTGGGTTATAGCGCGCATCATGTCTTCCTGCGTGCTCCAATCAATCCCATAACTGAGACTGGTGAGGTTCAACGAGGTCGAAATTGACAAGGAACGGCCAAGACGTGCAGCTTCGGCAACCCTGCCCAGGAACCTCTGTCCGAAACTTGGCACAACTTGGCTCCTTTCGCTGTCCAGCTCCACATCCAAGAAATGAACGAGAATATCGGAGTCATAATCGTAATAGTTGAAGAATAAGTCAAGGTGAAAATATTCTGGGTCTGGAAAGCGGTTGCGGCCTGCATCCTGACTTTCCTGACACGATCCTGCCGTGCCCTCGGGCCCAATTTCGAATTCCAATGTGCATTTTTCGGCTCCAACCTCGCATATTGAGGCAAAGAACACAAGATATGCCCATAAGAATAGCAATACAAGTCCGGCAGGATTCATATTCACTTTCACTCCTTAATGTCCTTAAGCCGTATGCGACCGAGCCGAAACCGAACCAACTTTTGAAACGGCTGTTTAAAAAAATCGCCGAAATGGCGATGGTAAAATCTAGAAATCGGAGCCGTAATTGGCATCTTGAGATTTGGCGGTGGCAAAATCACGATTCATGATTCATGACGCATGACAGCATGACAGCAAGCTCATTTGTTGTGTCAATCATACCTTCGCACTCCAAAGCAAAACTCAACTGTACAGCTCACGAGTTCACGGTCATCGTTGTCAGTCTGAAGCTGATTGTGCCTCGCCAAACCCGGCTTGGGGTCTCACGACACGAGCAGCAATTGCGCCAATTGCAATTTCGCAATGCGAAGCGACCTCATGGAATTGAAGTAGGATTTTGTGGAGCTTTTAAACCTTTAAACCAGGTTGATAAGAAGGATGATGCAAAATGCAAACTCGTATAATGATAGTCAATGCCCGAAGTCCCCGAAGGTTACTGATAAGCTGATTCTGAGTACCGGAGACAGAGGGACATGGGTTAAATAACACATTCCGCACTGAGTTGGAACTTGGCCACTCAAAACTCGAGTAACAGTGAGAATGACATTGAGAGGCAACTCGTAAAAGTTCCACATTCGAACTTGTACTAGTAAGCAGTGCACAAAGCTAGACTTCAGTCAACGTCACCGGCAATGGCGAGCTACCAAGAACACGGTCTCAAGTTACATAACTGGTACCGGAAGCGGCATGGTGCTCCCAAAATGGTGCTCGTCGAGCGGCTCAACGATGCGGCCGACGCATATGCGCTCAAGCTAGCTCGTCGCCAGACTCTCGTCCATAATTCAGGTCTCGACTACGGAGAAAACCTGTACATGTCTTGGGGGAAGCAGGGGAGTAGAGAGGAGCACGTGGCCGACGCCTGCAAGTCGTGGTACGACGAGATTCAGTGCTACAGCTTTGGGAACCCGGGTTTCTCATCCGCGACCGGCCACTTTACGGCCATGGTCTGGAAGGGGTCCACCCAGCTCGGGATCGGGCTCGCGGAGGTCGGAAACTGCGTGTGCGTCGTGGCCAACTATAAACCGTGGCCCAATGTCCAGGGTTCGTTTGGAGCCAACGTGCTCCAGTACAGGGAGCTTGAGGGCGAGGACTCGGATGACGAAGAGGTCAAGGAGAAGCGACGCGCCGAAGCGGAAAAGGCACGGGAGGAGGCTGAGAGAGCGGCGGCGGATGAAGCCAAAGCAGATGAGGTGCCAGAACTACCGCCAGCGATTATGAAGTCCTTCCTGGCCACCGGAAATGACGAAATTGGATGGGCAACGCTAAAAGACATCCTTAACGAACATGCGAGCCCAAAAAATCGACCCAAATTCGAAGGCTTTGAATTTGATAAAGCCGTCTGCTCTCTTCTTATCAGTTTAGTCACATTGCGAGGTGGGGAAAAGACAACGGTGACCGTCTCGGAGCTGGCGACCATTTTGAACTGCGTGGAGACGGTCAAGGCCGCATTCTTCGAGGTGGACGTCGACAGGTCGGGCTCCCTCGACCCCTTTGAGTTCAAGACCGCTTGTGAGGAGGCTGGGTTCAAGCTGAGCTACAAAACATTTCTGACCCTGCAGAAGCAACTGGGAGACAAGGGTAACATGAGCCTGAGAGCCCACTTGCTCTGCCATCTCCTCCTCTCCAAGCTGCAGGTGGTAATGGAGACTCGGGCGGCCGGAATGTTTGAGGATTTCAGCATGCGAGATTGGGTCGAAGAGGAACTCCAAACAGCGGGAGCTGAATGATTGAAAAAACATTTAATCATTTAATCATTTGTGATTTCTAATTAGTAATTAACTAATTGTACAATTAAGCTGCTTTAATTAAAATTACAGGCTCAAGCACTAATTTTGCACTAATTCTTCAATGTAAATCTTATTTCAATGCATCTCTTATGAATCAAATGGTTGCGATTCCGAAGAAACTTCCGACTGGTTCGTGCCTGGACAAATAAATCATAAATGGTCTCAATTAGAAAAGTGGGCCAAAACAAGACCATTGACTAGAACTGACTTTTATTTCACTTACAGTTTCCTTCCGTGTGTGATTTGAAACAGCTGAAGGCGACCATATCCTGGGGATTCGTGTGTGGTACTGCAAATACAGCAGTCGCAGTCGTCAGGATTAATACAGGAAACAGTACTAACTGCATTTTCAAATATTCTCCTATACGAATACGATCTACGATGGTTGCAAAAATATTTAATTTTGTGCCTCCTGTTAGACGAATCAACTGTGAATTGAAAATACTGAGCTCATCGAAGTTCTGAGCTTCCTCGTCACGGACGCGAGCCTAATCTCATCATAATTTTTTAAATATGAATGAGGGAATTCTTGTGAGAGGTCTGCGAGGTTATTCGCTTCCTGAAAGCAGAGGTTGGCGAAAATGAGTCCCAGAGGCGTGACTGCAGATGCCACAATGAGAATGAAGACGTCGGCGGTTTTGTAGTGCGCAATGAGTAGAAAGAGGGAGCAGATCTCGAGTAAGGCCATGGCTGCCGCAGCTCCGGCAAGGAGTTGCTTCACGAACCCAACCGCGTGGTAATACATTAGAATGTACTGATTGAGCTGACGATGCGGGTGTTGTTGCGGCTGTGGCTGTCCAGATCGCGATGTGCATGCTAGCAGAGCCAGCCCGCGCTTGGTAGCGTTCAGGTAGACGAGGAAAAATGTTCCATAATGAAAGACGGCCAGACAGTCCATGAGTACGCCCCAAGTCCCCAGAATTATAAGCAGCATTGTAAGTGGGAGGTAATGAGTTCCGAAAAGGGCGCCCACATGGATTTCAAAGTACAGGACACTGTACACGATCAACGGGCCGCAGAGAGTGACTCCAAGTATGAAAAGGACAAACGGACCAAACAACAGCTCCATTCCATCGCGCTTCCGGGCGTCAAGCTCGTGAAACTTATCTAATTAGAAGAAACACAGAAAGACAACCTTAAGTGTCCAAAATCCGATAAGGAGGGGAAAGACGTGACTTACTCAATCTTGAAATGAAACAATACACAGCGATTTCCACGTCGCAGAGTTCTGAGCCAGCCAGCAGGAAAAAGCATTGAAAGAGGACCGCAATGCTCACCACGGTTGCCACAAAGTAAAATTGTGCCCGAGCCGAAAGAGAAAGCTCGACAGCACGAGTCAAGTCATACCAGAGTCCAATGCCAAACACAAAGAAGATGTGGACCGAAACGCAGGCGAGCGTGACCAGCTTGAAGATTCGGGCTCGGACTGGGCTGGCTGCCACAAGGCCCACATTCAGAGTTCGATCATTTGCGTCTAGCTGTGAGACGAAACGAAATGGGAGGAAACAGAGGCTATGAGCAGAGTTGTTGACGGCCTGGACGAGACGGAACGTGATACGGGAACACATCCTCAAGATAATACGATAATTGTACGTCCACGGTCCACGATTCCAAAAGCCTTCGATCGGACTGTCTATTCCTATTCTACATTTCTCTACACTGCCATAATAATCGCATGTCCAATCCAATCGCTTTGTCATGCGATTGGAAAGAAATCACGTCAATAATTGAACATGAAAGCCTTTTGCATGTGCACGTGTATGGAACACGCAACTTAGTTAATCAAAAACCTCGTATCCTTAAAACAGAATACAGAACTGCCGTCACCGTTATCACGAAAAGGTTAAAGTCTCAGCTCAATAATTAAAAGTGGAATGCTTTTGTCGTGTTTCAATTTCGAAAAAGCAGAGAACTGGCACGGCACGAGTAAGGACAAGAAAATGCAATTAACCGAAGCTAAACTAAAAAAGGATTAGTATTTATTAGTCGAAAGGGCACTGGAAAAGGTAATTAAGGTCCATGTCCAAATGTTTTTCTCATGTTGTCTAATCTTTGCCTTTGTTGAAAAGAAAGGAGACTTTATATCACATTTTATCGGAAGGAAAGACGAAGAAACTTTTATTAAATATTATTAAATGTATGCAATCAATCAAATCATACCGATGATGCCCACTAACACAACAAACCATCCACTTTTATTTCTTTTGCATTTTTTGTTCATAATCAAAATCAAAAACTTGTTCCTTGTCAGATATCGGATTCGTTGGTCCCTAGCGGTGGCCTGAAACTAAATAGCTTGTCGGTCGAATTTTTCACGCCCTTCTCCTTCCCATTGTTTAGGCTTTCTGGACTCGAGCTGTCTGGACGATCGTTCGGATCATCACGATGGTCTGCACCTGCACGCGTCGACGTCGATGTCGACCTTGGCTTGCTTGTCTTCTTTTCGACGTCATCCTCCAGGTTCACTGTCTTGTCGTTGTCCGCCTCCATCTCCTCATGCTGTGGCTGTGGAACAATTTGAGCGAGAGCAGTTCGTCGCACTGCCCCAGCCAATGATTTTAATACACCACCGCCTTCGTTTTCGCCTTCATTCCCATCCTCTCCCGAACTCTTAGCCGCCGCCGCCGCCGAACCCGTCAATGAACCCTGCCGCGACGCTGAGCGACACATTAAGTACAAAGCCAGTCCCTGCACTCCATTCAGAAGGGGAAACACAAAGGCGAGGAGCTCAGACTCGCTCAAATATGGCGTCGTCTGGTAAAAAGCTGCGAACCAACTCAGAAAGAGGAGAAACGAAAAGAGGAGGTTGGTTGACATGATCCGGGACTCGTCTCCTCCTTCTTCGTCGGGCAGCTTGTGGCCGATGCCGTACTTGAAATACAGAATAGCGCCAAGGTTGACCATAAATATGACGC
This sequence comes from Mesaphorura macrochaeta, assembly GCA_034694545.1. Lineage (NCBI taxonomy): Eukaryota > Metazoa > Arthropoda > Collembola > Poduromorpha > Tullbergiidae > Mesaphorura > Mesaphorura macrochaeta. The sequence goes on from JAQIUU010000127.1 coordinate 5,730, forward strand.
AGGCCGGAACATAGAAGGCCCAAATGTAAGGTCCATCCAACCAGCAGCTGAAACATGGAAAATTATTAGGCGTGTCGAGTGTAATTTCCAAGTTAGCTTTTAGTGCTAAGCATAGACTTACAATGCTCCTCCGTACGCCCTTGAATTTTCGACGAGCATTCCCACCACGGCTGTGAGCGTGACGATGAGGATGGGTGTGGCAAGGCCGAGAACCCCGTAAATCGTGAGACGCCACTCTCTTCCACGCTGGATCCACCTTTTCAGAAAGGGTCTGATTTTCTGGTTGTTGAGATCGATTGTGAGGTAAACGTCCAGCGTGAGAATGAGGAGGAACATGAACGAGACGAGGAAGAAGAGGTGACAGCCCAGTCCAACCGTGTAGCAAATCTCGTTGCTCATGTTCAGGTAATGACGGTCAATGAGGACGGTCATCGCGAACTGGCCAAGCATAAAGAACAGCATGAGAAACTTGTAAAAGTCTTCACGCCAACGGAGGAGTGCCGGAGGAGCTGCGTACAGCTGACGGAGTTGACCCACGGCAGGCAGGGCTGGCGATGCGATGGAGGTCAGCTGCTGAGCAAGGCCTTTGCCCAAGTATTGGTGGGACTGGGACAGAAGGGCGAAAGACGAGAGATGCGTGCAGCTGCAAGTGACCGAATACGGGCCATCGCTGACCATACGACAGCCTTTCGTGGACCAAGCCTTCTTTTCCTCGTCAAAGTACGAACAGTTTGGTGTCGCTCCCACGGAGGCTGCTTTCTCTCCAGCGTGTAGACTCCTTCTGAATTTCTTTGGTTCAAACCCCCACGACGCTTCTTCCAGCTTGTGAACTACTTGTACTCCTTGGCTGTCTTCTCCAAAGTCAACACTTTCTCCTTGGGCTCCCAGTGTGAAAGAAATCATCTTGGAATTAATCTGTCTGTCGTTGTCCACTTGATTTTGACCTTCGTTGATCACTTTCCCTCCCACATTGGATGCGACGAAGTCTCGGCTCAATTCTAGAGCGACGAAGCTCGAATTCTTTCCGGAACCACTCGGCAACTGAATGGATGATCCGCCATTGTCACGTCCACCCGGGGGAAAACTCAGGTCACCAGATTCTTCGTTCGTGCTGCCCACAGAAATCAAGGGTGATCGAGCGTCTCCGTCTCCGTAGGATTTCGAGTACGTTTCATCGTCGTCGTCGTCAGCATTCTTGTCTTTGACATGTCCCACGAGCGTAAAGCCGCCAATCTCCATCATCCTCACCGTCTGAGCAAATGTATCCGTCCGCTCCGCCCCCGACATCTGTTCCCACGGCTTACTGAACCTGATAAGCGATCCGGAAATGTTCAGCGCTCTCTCCGTGCTTATTTCCAGGTCCGTGACGCTTGCATTCTCCGCCGGACGAAGACCCGTGACGAGCCTGGACGTGAGATTAAGAATTCCGCTGATTTCATGGCCAAAGAATTGTTTCGGCCCATTTTCGGTTGGATTGAGCATCGCAGATTGGAGAGCATCCTCGATTTGTGTTCCAATCCGGTCGAAGAACTCCGCCGCTACCTGAAGGTCGACGGAACCGTTGTTGAGAGCCGCATCGATTTCGGCTGACAGTGCGCCCACCCACTCGGTCCTGCAGTCTCCGAAGTTTGGCTGCTCTCCCACGAAGGAACCTGACGCTTCGCAGACCCACGTCACAGACCCTTGTTCACGGCCTGGGCAGGGTCGGCGCGCGGTTTGACCACCGAATGCGTGCCAGGCTATGCCGAATTGGTCAGTCGCTCTGCACTCGACCGTGGACGGCGGAGGAGTCGAAGTGGTCGAAGTGGACGTAGACGTGGGCAGAGAAGGCGATGGCGATGGCGATGGCGTCGTGGGCTCCTCAGTTGTTGTTATTGACGTGGGTTCAGTTGTCGTGGGTTCAGTTGTCGTGGGACTGTCTGTCTGGATTTCTGTTGTCGTTGTCTGCGCCTGTGTAGTTGATGTCCATGGCTCTTCCGTGGTTGTCGCTGCCTCAGTTGTCGTAGTCGTCGCTTCAGCTTCAGTTGTTGTTCCTTCTGTCGAGGTCAAGGTCTCAGTTGTCGTCGGTTCGGTTGTCGACGGCTGTGTTGTCGACACCTCTTCGGTCGTCGATGTCCATGTCTCCGTCGTGGTTTGCAGTAGCTCGCAGCCCGAGTCACCATCCGCTGGCTCGTATCCGTCCACACACTCGCATGTTCCCCATGCGTCAAGCTCCTCCTGAATTTCTTCGGCTTGTTCACACTCTGAATTGGGAACAAGCCGACAATGTTCATTTATCTCGCATGGATCGCTTACATTTCTCGCCAGTGGAATGCAGGTGAGTGAAACACTGCCCAGGAAATGTGTTGCCTCTTCACAGATGCATATGCCGGCATTGTTAGGGCCTGTGAATAAGCAGACGACGCCCATCCCCGTACTCACTCGCTCGCAATCGGAATCCCTTGAGCACGGATCAAAGATGTCTACCGCGATCGGGGTACAAGTTTGGAGTTCGGTGCTGTACACGAAGCCTGCTTCGTCGTCGCAGTCGCAGGAGCTCGCGCGCGCTGGACGCGTGTCGCTGTCGCCGTCGTGGCATGTCCATGGGCTCCCAAGGTGTTCACAGTGCTCACATTCCGCTCCGTGTCTCGGCAGACATTTCTGGGTCGCCAACTGGTCATAGAAGAAGCCGGAGTCGCACCAGCAAGTACCGCCAAGGTTCGTGGACTCGTTTTTAACACAGATTGAGGGTCCGAGCCCGCGTCCACATGCGTCTGTGCCATTGCACTCAAAAGTGGTCTCTTCTCGCAACGAGGCTCGTGGTCGTGGTCTCCCAGTTTCACCTGCGATCGCGATTATTGTAATTGAATTGAGGAGCAGAGCGCAAATACAAGCGCAAACCGGTGTGCAAATGCAAACATTGCCAAATAGTCTAAATAGATTGGGTCGCATACTGAACAGAATACTGGATGAAAATTACAGAATCAACACTCAAGCTAAACTACTACAAATGAAATGAATCATGCGAGAGCGACACTCGGACTGTGTTCCATTTTATGTCAACAGAGAAGAATGGACAATGGAAGAATCAAGCTCCCAAGCATCCTTGATATCAGCAGTGTACTGATTAGTGATTGACAGTTGGGTCAATTCCCATCACTCTTCGCTTAGCCTGACGATCGCCGCTACCGTCACTAATTGGGGCCACAAATCATTTTATCGTTTTATTATTGGCTTGAACGGGAGTGCATGAGTACATGAGTAATAGTAAAGAGTAAACATAAATGACAAATCTTATCAAATCATTCGAAATCCGAATCGCAAAAATGGACATCCGACTTTAGTCTCTATTTTCGCTTTCGCACTGTGCTCTTGAACTGTGTTGAAATAAGTGGCCATGCCGCATGCAAATGCTGCTATAAATCCTGTACACCGCAGTAAGCCGTAAATCGCGATCGTAAATCTCTTCCTGATTCCTGTGCGTGGTTCCGGACTCGTCAGTTGTCACTGTCACTTCTTTCGGCCGTGGTTATCAATTGCATGCTGAATAGCTTCCGCATAGTAGCTCACGTTTGCGTACACGTCGTAAGTTCGTGGCTTACCACATGAGCCCTGGATTAGAATGCCACATACCGTATGAAACTCACCGTCACGGCAATAGAAAGGACTTCCAAGGTCTGCGCCACACCCACCCCACCCGCCTCCCCCTCCTCCAAGGCGTCCAGCACAGAAACGGGATGGAGGTGGCCCAAGGGACGGCGGCGCGTATGCTGCACACACGTCTTCATCCGCAATGGGCAGAACCACTCTCCTCAGCTTCCTATTTTGGGTGGGGTTCGCGTTGTGGATGTTTGTGGAGCCCCAACCGGCCAAAATACCCGAACTGAACGTGGGCAGATTTGGATCCAGCACAGCAGGCTGCACGAAGGTCGTCCGATTAAAGTAATGCTGTGGCTGCAGGTGGTGGAGCACAATCGCTGAGTCTGGATGGAGCGGTATGTCAACTGAATGCCACAACGGCGCGACCTGTGACTCGAATTCGTCCCATGCGGAGTCGTGCACTCCGCCGTACACACGGTTCCTCTCCTCGATCGGCTCAGGGAGGCTGCTGTTGCAAGACGCTGCGGTGAGGAAGAAATCTCCATTTGCGATAAGGACACCGCCACAATGCGGAACCCAAACTTCGTCGCCATCGCCGTCACCGTCGGTTCGGATTTTGAGGAGTAGAGACGAAGGAAACTGGTTGCGCTCCGCAAGAATGCCACCCACGACGGCGTGCACGGGCACGGGAGGCAGACGCAAGCAAACCTCGGAATATTCCAACATGACCACAACCACAGCCAATGAACCGAAAGCGTGAAATAGGAACCTGTTTCCTGATCTTGGTTGAACTCGGATCATGATGCTGATTTGCTTATGTCTTTTCAGATACTGCGGCTGACGACTGCTCTAACGATGCTTCTCTACACGAAGCGAAACTTGTCACACTGATACCGATAAGAGTTCTAATCAGGCGGCAAGGAAAACGAGTGCAGTGTAAAAAAAAGTGCAAAAGATTACAAGAGTTTCATTCGCTCCATATTATATTTAATGGTAACCAAATAATTCCAAAGCTCACAATCATTAAAAATTAAAAATTCGTGTTTCATAATCATAAATCATAATAGACTAAAACTTTTTCCATGCATCTCCATAAAATCTCGGTTTTTAGTGCCCACAAGTTGGATGACACGAGTTCAAGAAAATCTCTACTCTGAACTCATTGTCCACTTCAAATAGCATCCCAGCAGCCACATTCGCATCGATAGACCTCGTTGCATTTGTACTGTTACTGCCATCCACACGTGCACCCGCAGTTGTCTCCGTCTCCGCCAGCTTCTTCCAGGTAATCAAACCAACATGGAGGGAGATGGTGTGGACTCTCAAAACCATGTGGATTTTGTGACGAAATTGCCCAAGTTTCATGTCCCAGTGCCGCGGCAGACTTTCCTCAAACTTTCTGGCTTCTCCAGTGTATAGACGAACCAGGTCCATAATATCTCCAAAGCAGTCGCGCTCTTGATTCTCGGTCAGTCCCCATTTTCGAATGCAAGTGACCACCGCAAGCCTGGGACGAGTACAAGTTCTCTTTGGCGCTGACGGCCCACTTTCGGTTCCATTGTGATTGTCATTGTTGACACTGGACGGTGGTCGTTGCTGCTGTTGCTGTCGCTGTTCGTTCATGACATCCAGTTCACGCTGAGTGATTTCCAGATTCTTATTAGTGTGCCACAGTTTTGTTTTAGCGAAATCTAGCTCACTTTTTAGGTGCTGAACACAATTGTGAGTTCCACGGTTGCGCACCAGTTGACTTAAGACGAGCCCACAACCTCGTTCACATTCTTTCTCGTTCCCTGGATTATATTCGCAGGCTTTGTCATGATCTTCCAGGTTTCCAAGAGATAAAACGAGTGTACAACCGTTCGGAGTGTGAGGACACTTCAGCTTCATGTTCCGAAGTAGACTCAGGAACAGGCGCTGGGGTTTCTCGTAGGAAGTGACCGGTTGGCGACAGTTTGCGGCTGGACAAGATGTTCGTGCTCCCATCCTCCTGTCCTTGTCCTTAATGCATACTCGACAAACTGCATGCTGGCAGGGCTGAAGGATTAGTGGGCTGTCCAGCACGTTGGTACAGAGTGGGCATACAAATTCGGGTTCGATCTTCCTCGGCCGCCAACGTGAACCCAATTGCGGGGCTTCATCGTCCTCGTCGTGCGCAGTCACGAACAAGTCTTTAAGATGTCCCATTGCAGGCAACTCGCCAAATCACAAATCTGTCAACAAATGATTAAAGTTACCAGTTAGCCTACATTCTACATTATACATACGTCACACACGGAATTCGTCACGTTGACCAAAACCTACCGAATAATTAAACCCCTACATGGCCTACTTAAAACTATTTACCTGTAAAATTGGAACCGTCAACGGAGCCAAGGCGAAAAAGATTGTCAGCGCTGACTTTACTTCTGCTTGTATGCGGATCAAATTCTTCGTAACATTAGTGCCATTCGTTGTCTTTAGGTATCTAAAAAGGTCCTGTTAAGAAGTTAAGATCTGACGAAAGCGATACGCGATAAGAGCACAAGACAAGGAGGACAAGTTTGGACAAGACGCTAGTTGTGGTGACTATTTTTATACAGCGCACGACAGATTTCTTCACCCGAAAACCCAACCCAAACTCGGTTAAATTCGATTTTATTCCCAAAGTACGTACGAAAAGTGATTCGAATGAAATAAGAGCATTGTAACAAACTGCAAGGATGAAATTCTCATACAATAGTCATTAAATACTAAGCAATCCAGTCATCCAATGATCCAATCCAGCTACCTACATTGCTTTAAGAGAGTCGCCAACCGTCTTTGTTCTGAAGAAAGCAGCAGGAGATTCTCAAGTTTTACGTGAGAATGGTGAATGGTGAATGAATGAACCGATCTCATAATGTTTTCATCATATTTCCCTTGACCCTGTTTACTCGAATTTGATAGGACATGCGATGCGATGCCTGGCCGGTTTTAATACCCAGAATCCAATCGCCAAGCTTAACTTCCAAGTAATTTAATTCATTGCCTTCATGTCGATGTCACGCAGAACATAGGATGAATGGCTGAATCGAAGGAAAAGCAACACGGGCTTGATGAGCTTGGTCTGATGGTCTGAATGGACTGAATCATTTAGCTGCTGGTCTTGTTTCATGGAACGAAAGCCGAAAAACAGTTTAAAGAAACTCATCGTCCATCGTGGTCCGTTGCGGAGTTGCGGTTGGTTGGCTGATTGAATTGAATTCCGGTGCTTTCAAGACTTTCAAGTGCGCGTGTGGCTAAAACATGGAATGGGCAACGGAGTAGATTAATTATAAACAGGAATTCCAGTCATTCCATTCATTCCAGCCATGTCACGCCACAAAGCCACGGTCTTCGCACGAAAAGTCGTGGCCAAAATCTTCCTTTAATCGTTTCGAGTGCTTTTGATAGGCAACTTCAGTCTGTTTCCCCTTTCACGTTTTCAGTGTCGCAATATTTCAGGACCAATCAACGACCAACAACAATCAAATATCAAAATGTGTTCTCGCGTCACGATCGGACTCATCAGCGCCGTCAACAATACAGCTCACCGACTGTGCCTTCTGCCATTCCGCTTCTGTTCAAAGATCGAACCCAAAAGCAACGGCCGCACTCTGCAAGTGGGCATTGTAGCTGCGAGTCTGATCCGAGCCCGTTTTTGCAAGCTTGTCACGCTGACCGCCATATTGACCCAGTTGGGCCTTATCCTGATCCCTGGACTCGTGTACGACCTGACTCATGGTCCGGAGCTGCCTATGTCTGCGAGAGCACAATACTACTTTCTTGCGACAGTCATCGTCTTCTCAATCATGTTTGAGTCCTTTCTCCTGCTCTTTGGGGACGGGATGTGTGAAGTGGAAATGGCAATGTATGAATTCATCACGAAGCTGAACAAATTTCACGGGCTTGACTGCCGAACCCCGGATGGGATCGAACGTGTGATTGCTGCTTTCATTCTGATCATAATTGGAGTCACTCTCTGTACCCCAATTGCCGTGTTCGGTGGAATACACTTTGAAATCCATTTAGGAGCCGTGTTCAAAACGGATTTCCTATCACTGACCACGTTTCTCGTAATTATCAACACGTGGGTGGTCCTCATCAACTGGCTGACCGTGTTCCATTTTTCGACATTCTTTCTCGTGTATTTGAATGCCAACAAACGTGGACTCGTGTTACTGCAATGGCGACCGGAAGTGCATCGACGAGAGGTCGCATCATTCATTCTAATGTACAGAACGCATCAAGTCCTGTATTATCACACGGTCGGATTCGTGCGGACGCTTCTTGCGGAAACAACGGCGGCGGCGGCTCTGCTTCAAGTATTCACGTGGTTCCTCCTTATCGCGTACTACAAGTCTGCTGGCGTATTTGTACTCTTCATCGCGGCGTCAATTGGCCCCATATGCCTCCTGGTGGCCAAACTCTGCTTTCAGGGCGCAGCCGAGATGTGGGACCTCTCGCAACAGTTTCCGCAGTCCTACCTAAGAAATGGAGCCGGAAGGCTGAGGCCCGTTACGAGGAAGCAGTTGAGGGCGTGTCGCCCAATGCCGCTTCCAATGGGAAGCTTCGGGTGGATGACAAAAGAAACGTTCCCAGTTTTCGTGAGCGAGCTGGTTTTCATCAGGGTTGTCGATTTACTGTTGCTCACCGCACAATTCTAATTTCTAATGGTTGTATGTAATGTATTCATTCCTTAAGGTCATATTTA
>JAQIUU010000128.1:0-14012 GCA_034694545.1 Mesaphorura macrochaeta
TCCTTGCCCTCCGCCCTCCTTTTCAAACCTGTGCCCTCCGCCCTCCTTGCCCTCCTCCCTCCGGGCCCTCCGGAGGGCTGAGGGCGGAGGGCTGCCCTCCGGAGGGCTGCCGATCTCTGGTTCGGATAAAGTATAAAGTTTAAAGTATTTATTAAAATTAACCGGTGAGGTGCCGGCAACTGTCCACTCGAGCTCAAGGACACGCGAATCAAATCAAGTCCAAGAACGAGACTGGAAGGCGTAAGATAATTGGATTGTTTACAAGTTGCGACCATTGAACAATACGAAGTAGTTTGTATGAAGATTTTCCTATTGTCGTCCCTCCTGCGCCCCTGCCTCCGGTATGTCCAATGTCCAACAATAACAATAAGAACGAATACGAGGAGGCAATAATAGCAACATCATGGAGCGTTACTGACGAATTTAATGTCTGTTATTTTTAGGATATGATCAGGCTGAACCGGGCCCGGCTATGAAATCTGCCAAGTTTTGTTGAGTGACATCAGTTGGGAGTATGCAAACAACCCGTCATCGGGGAACTTTTAGAAACAATCGATTCGCTTGATAAAACCTCGCACTGGATAACTGCATTACTATTGGACGGAAACCCATTTTCCACTATGCAAATGGCAGACTTAAATTTGAGAACATTCCATGGCCTATCGGATTTGCTAAGCCCCTTGTACTATAACAATTTAAAGCCAATAGCAGCCAGGGAGCCAGGCGAGCCAACTGTCATCAAGAATTTAACCTTTCGCTGTTACGCATCTAAAGGTTAATATTATTACAATTTTGCAGCATACATACATAATTAGCATGCATAATTTTAGCTAATTATAGCTTGGTATATAAACTTTTGTTTTTTGGCATCCAATTTTACAGATGCACAATGGGGTTATATGTATAACGGAGAAACTTTGAAATGTTTCCCCATACTTTCTCAAGCAACCGAGTTCAAGAGTCTAAGAAATCAAAGTCAGCTTGTGTTGAATACAAGAACATATTTTTTTCGAAACTCAATAATTACCTGCGCCACGGAACTAACTTGGAATGGTTCACGCACATGTGGCGTCAGCAAGTTACTAATTGGTTTGAATTGTGGGGCTGCCGGTGGAGCACTGGTAATATACGATCCCATTACTGGCCAGCCTATCAAATGGATTGAAACTTCTTCTGCGGTAAGAATGAAATTACGACATAACAAAATGTTACTATTATACGTTTTGACGTTCATAATATTCCTCTCGAATCAGGTTTCCAGCGTCATTGTCATTAGTAATTCGGAGGAAAGTGGATACACTAGGCCCTTTTTCAGTGAGGCAATGGTGGCAATGGTTGGGATTGCTGCTGTGGGATTTTATCAAGGTCAAGTTTGTCTTATCGACTTGGGACTAGATGATTTAGCTGATGATCACTCATATGGTGAAGAAAGCAAAATATACAGACTATCGTCGGTGGGCCCGCATGAGGAATTTGTTGCTCCTAAACGGCGAGCTGCGAGTGCTCAAAGACGGCTAATTTGTATCGATTTTAAAAGTAAATGATGCAACCACATTTAGATTTCTCACCCGACAACCGAGGCGTATATTTTCATACCTTACTTACACAACGTTTGCTTACAGATCAAGACGAATTCTCAGATTCTATTGACTATGATTCAAACATTTTCTATTATTCTGTTGGAGATGAAGAACCGGTAAAGATTTCAAAGGAAAATGTGTGTGTAACGTGTTTGGAGTATGTTCCTGTAATTGGTTCTGTTGTGGTGGGGTACAATTTCGGTGGATTTCAAATATTTTGCGTGGATGGCATTCATCTTCAGTGAGTTCATAAGATATTTTCGATCAATTACAATTTATTTATTATGGAGTCTGGAGTATCTTCACTTTTCTTGTAGATACACATCTGCTGTGAGTCCTTCAAGAACTCCGGTGCACTCCATTTGTTACCAGTTACCCGTTGATGATCCTAAAAACTTTTGCTATATTTGGGTCTTATACGGAACTGCCATTAACGAGATGCAGGTGGCGACAGCCACATTTTACGCTCTGTTTTATGAGGCGAAGGAGGAAAGTGAGCATTTTGGACCAACGTTTCATGTAAGGCAGTCCCTGTCAAAGTTGCTTTTTTGGATCGTTTTGACCGTTATAGTAGCTTTTTAGCTAAGTAGCGAAAAAGCACCTTCGAGTGGCAAATTAAATACGAGAGGTAGTTGAAAAGCTACTTTGGTATCTTATATGCTACTGGACGTAGCTAAAAAGATATCACGACTTTCTCAACTTTAGTTTTTCGTACGGGAAACTTTTTTGATTGACGGGAAATATTTTTTGAGATCAGAATAATGTCGACCGATTAAAAATCTCGATTTCCACCGTGCAAAATTAAAAGTTTCCCGGCGCGTTTTGGAGAAATTACCGATTTTACGAAGCTGTGGGGAAATTTTTCGGGTAAAAACATTTTTAAATACTTCGACGTGTCAGGATTAGTATGGAGCAAGCAAAAATAAAATTTTTGAACCCAAGGGCCATCAAAAAGGGGTCAAAATCAAACGGAAGCTGAAAAGCTTCTGTAAGTAGCATTTAAGAACCTCATCGTAGCTTTAGTGCACAGTTTAGTGGCTTTAATGCTACCCCCTTCTGACTCGTAGCTTTTCATATACGTGTCGGAACTTAATAGCTACGTGTCGGGGTAGCTTTTGTAATACGTCCCGTACCTTTTAAGCAACGTAGCTAATTTGCTCCCTTTTACCAAACCGGAAGTTTGCCTCAAGTAGTTTTTCAGCACCTTCAGGTAGCACTTAAAATACTTTTTCTCGTAGCGAAAAAGCTGCGAAACGATCCAAATAAGAAACTTTGACAGGGACTGCAGTAGCCCCAGTAGTTAGTTGCCCGTACCGTACTCATGAGAGCCCACAACTCGAACCCACAAAGAACTCTAAAAGAAACCGTAAACCATGATTGGAAATAAAAAAGTACACTAACCTGGCACAGAGAAGCGTAGCGCAAATTGAACTAGATTTTTAATTTGGAGTTGAAACACTTTGAATTTAATTTAGACACCAAAATAAATAAACACAACGAGCGACACACCTCCATACTGATACTCCTTTAGCACGTACTATGAATAAGTACAAGGAAGGTTGATTTGATGGAACAACGGCGACAGTGCGCTCTTGTGTACTGTGTAGTCAGAATTCCTTTCCTACTTCAAATCCTCTCTTCATTTTACGGCTTGATAGAGAAAAGCAAGTAAGCAAGCCACAAGCCCACAAGCCATAACCAACAACGGGTGTAGTGGTAATGATGTAATGAAGAGTCGGCAGTCGGCATCAAGCAATTTGTACACGTAATACAGTGCAGCGGCGGGGCTGAATGCAAAAACCTGCGCGCATCGCGTACCCTTGTCTGTGTTCTGCGAAGTGAGCATTCGAATGCGCGATATGCACATACGGCATACGGAATTACGGAACCATTTGCAGTGTGCGGCATGGTCTTGCTGTATTTGACTCTATGCTCTTGTACTAGTGGTTTGTTGCATTTGGGTATGGAATACACTCGTGGTGGTTGACCATCTTTCGTAGTTGGACTATTTTCTAATTAATTTTAAAGTAAATCATCAATAATTTGGAATTTGTTGGTAATTAAACCCTGTTTCGTGGTTCATCATGGGTAAGTTTGCCTTTCTATTCAGGAATGTAGTTGCCCAGCCTAATTCAACCCTCGTGTTTTGTTAACCGTAGTAAGCCATATGTAAATTCCCGATTCGTTCTGGGATAGGGAAGCCGGTTGGCTTAAGCTTAAATTGATAATGTGTAATTAGCTTCTTCCATTCCTGTTCCTGCCACTGCGAGCTGTCTCTTTGACATTTTATATTAACCTCCCGGACGGATCCCGGTCCGAGGACGAGGAATTAGTTTTGGTTAGTCTAAAGTATTAGATGACTTTTCAAGCGCAATTTTGTGTTCACAGGAATTTCGAGGGATCATTACCATAAGCGAAGGGCCACAGGTGGAAAACGTGCCCTTGTTCGCAAGAAGAGGAAGTTCGAGCTGGGAAGGCCAGCGGCCAATACAAAGGTAAGATCATCTTTTTGCTACATTAAACCAATAGCCAATTGGCCATATGACTTTAATTCTCTGATTAAATATATCCTGTTTATGATATTTGTAGCTCGGCGTGAGGAGGGTTCATGCAGTGAGAACAAGAGGAGGCAACCAGAAATGGAGAGCACTTCGTTTAGAAACTGGGAACTTTTCTTGGGGATCAGAATGTAAGTGTCATTTGAAAATAGAAAATTTTGTGTGGTAAATAGTTATAGTATTACTTATTACCGGCCACGATTGCCATGATACAAAAGCGCTCACTCAAGTAATGAATGTCACTAATGTCACATATCGAGGAGTTGCACACGGCAAATCGCAGATGTCAAGATTTATTTATTTAGGCATAGGCATTGCGATTTATTTAGGCATTCCAGCACCAGCATGTCTCTACGCAATACTGGAAATTATGTTTAGGGTTACGCATTTAGGGTTTAGGGAACCAAACTACCAAACCTCTCGTGGTTACAGCTGTAACTGAACAGAATTAAATATTTTATCGTCAGTTGTTTCATTAGCGCACTTTATAGTAAGATTCTTATTCGGATTATTAAAATGATGAATACGCGTGTCACCTGAAGCATTCAATGACGATTTATGCTTTACCTTGCAACTGCAATGCTGATTGGCGTATTTAATTTAGCATAACGCAACTAATTAACCTTAATGACCTTTATACATATGATAATTACATTTTCTATTTCATCATGGATTACAAATTACATTTGCATCGTTTCGTCCAGGTTGCACACGAAAAACTCGTCTGATTGATGTCGTTTATAATGCCTCCAACAATGAATTGGTCCGGACTAAAACTCTTGTGAAAAATGCCATTGTTGTAATTGATGGAGCCCCATTTCGACAATGGTATGAGGGCCACTACGGTCTTCCACTGGGCCGCAAGAAGGGCAATAAATTGGTAAGGACTTATTACTAATGATAATGATACTAATGAATAATATGTCACCAGACTCCATCAGGATCAAACGCGTATAATATTTATGTAATAATATAAATAGACGGAAGCTGAGGATGCCGTTTTGAACAAGAAGAGGTCAAAAAAGGTGGAAAAGAAAATCAAGGAAAGGCAAAAGGTCGGCAAGGTGGATCCAGCATTAGATGAGCAATTTCAAACCGGCCGTATTCTAGGTAAGCTATTGTCATATCAAAGTTTTAATGTTTATTCGCTATTTATTCAAGGATGAAATATTTTTAAAGCCTATTTCCGTGAGGCATTATGTCATAGTTACTCTGAGAATAAAAGTTATTAACGTCGTTTAAGATTGTCTTGCAGCAGAATGCGTAATAGAAATTGAAATTAATAACTACACTTTTTATAATTTCAGCGTGCATCTCAAGTCGACCAGGTCAAGTAGGTCGAGCTGATGGATATATCCTCGAGGGCAAAGAACTGGAATTTTACTTGAGGAAAATTAAAGCCAAGAAGGGAAAATGAAGAGTTAAATTTATGTTGCACTGACCGTTATTGCTGTTTAATATTTTCATCTTTGAATAAAACGAAATTTAGGTCAAATTCAGTGTTGGTCATTTATAAATTCAATGTTTTGAATTGGTTAGACAATAGATTTAATTTTTATGCGCCTATAATTATTATGGGATCGGGTGCAGCTGCAATTAGCACTTTTACAGCATTTCAGGATGCATTTTAGACGAAGTTCAAATAGTAGAGAAGATGAAGTTGTTGATATGAGCCTCTGATTTTTTTTTCCGGCGAGCGGATACTTTCTGGCACTTGCATTTTCTATTTTTGGTGTCGCTTCCCCATATCATTTTCTCACCTAAAAAGTTATGGTGCGTCGTCTGAATGTATGAACTAGTAAATGGTGAGGTACAAGACGGGAAAGTCCGAATATTGCATAGCAAATTCATTTACTATTGCAGAGCTAAGGTTCCCAGCCATAGCCATATAACATATATACACCTTACTTTACTTTACTCCACCCTATAGACTTCTAACGATCTGAACTTGCGTCCTGCACTGCACGGTATGCTCAATGCTCATGCTGTACTGGCATTATGCCCTTTCTAACGTGAACTTGATCAATAATTTTGCTGACGTCAAGAAAAGAGGACTCGAACACAATGTGAGTGGATCTGGAACTCTCGTGGATGTGAATGAGATCTCGGATAAATCTGCCACTGCAGCAAATACTCTCAAACAATTCAGCAGTATAGCACGGCTCAATAGCTCCTCCGCTACTCGGACGCTCCAATTTTCTTTTTCACATGATCACATGTTATTCATCTTATGCTCCTTGTTCGCTAGACTTTCTCTATGCATTTGGTGCTTGCGATGATCACCAAGAACATCCAGTTTCCAAAATGGAAATATGCACCAAGGAGTTCAAAATATCTAAAATGTGTGAAGACTTGTCACAGCAATAATGGGGACGCTGGGGGCGCAGGGCATTAATTTGTTGATATGAATAATTGCATATATGCGAGCTGTATATTGATAATAAATTGTGGCAGTGTTGCAATCTTGAGAGGAGATCTGATCTTTTGCTGATCTCAAAAACAAAACCTGCTGTGCCTTGTTTTGTTAATGATAAAGTAGACGGAGATGGGAAATGAGCAAGGAACTAGATTTTAATGCGGAGAAAGTCGCTCACGCCAAGAAGATGAAGTGAGAAGAAAGTAACCAGATGCGCGGCCAAGCATTGGAAATCTTTATGTTGGTTTTCTGCAGCCACAGCAGCTCATATAGTAATGGATTCGCATAGAAGGGGCAAACGAAGCAGCTGCTTCACACCAACAACTGCATCGAGCTCGTCGCCGTTGAGGAGACAGGGAAGTGTAAGCAAGAGAAAGTACACTGAAACCTAATAACGTTGCCTTTAGCTTTAGCACAATGCAGAACAGAATGGAAGTGGTAGAGTCACTGCAGCAGGCTGGAGGAGCTACAGCCGGGGTTTTGGCGTGCCTATGACTGGTATGAACTTTTACTTCATAGCGCCAAGAAAGAGAAAGGCTGGAGAAAGCAGACGGAAAGGAACGTGCGTAAAGGGAGTGATTGAGGCACACATTCCTTACATACAAAATATAGAATCTGTAAGGATATTCTCTTGGATAGATGTGGAATCCTAAATTGACTAGGCCAGTCCCAGTCCCAGTCCCAGACCCAGACCCGACTATTTCTTACTGTCTACTTTCTCCTACCATTTACCATGCCATGCTGAGTTACAGAACGTACTATCATGTCGTGGAACGATGGTACTACAGTGCAAGTAGTGCCTAATAATCTATCTTCCTACCTTTTGTGGATTCACACCAAACGAGATTATATACATTCATCTAACAAAACAAGTGATGGCTACTACAACTAGTACAACTGGCACTAGTCCTAGTCCTAGTTTTGGTACTAGTAGTATTACTTGTATTACTATCACTATTACTAAAACTATAAAACTACAAATACATTCAAAATGGAAGTACTCCCCTCAATCTCGATATCTCTTTTTCTCGACAATAATTAACTCGGGAATACAAAACTCAAGTTTTCAATGTGAGCGACTTTAATTTGACGTGGTGAAAGCGAACTTGGTGAAAGTGGTGTGTGGACAAAGGTGAAGCATAATCCTACTCGACTCCTTCAAATTATGGAAGTCTCGTTCTCGTTGCTAAATTATTTAAGAGTAAATAATGTACGTGCATTTTGAATTAAGTTTTATGTTATCAGTATTTTCTTATTACATTTCACATCAGACATCAGGGTTACACTTGTAATCCTCAACTCAAATCTCATTAAACGCTGAGCTAAGCAAGTTGTTTTTACATACGCAGGACGCAGGCGTTCAACTACTTCAACACTTTTTCATTTGAAGTTTCATTTTCAATAAGTAAAGTTTGCCTTATCACTATCTCACAAATCACAATTTATTCAAGATTTTTTAGATTCAACCTTCTTATCATCGTTGTTTATTTTATCTCCAGGATCAATCGGCCATCATCGCCATGAAATTGGTGCCAAGTTGATATAATATGAATTGTGAGCAATCGTTCGAGACCTCATTCGAATCAAGTATTGCACCTGGACCAAGTCGAAGTCAAAAGTCACCACAAACACAGCCTCCACAGCCCTTGTGGAATCTTGCTTTCATATCCACAATTTGGTTGGCACTACGCGTGGAAATATTTCTGGGGCTCTTGTGCACGAAAGCTACATTGTGGTGCCATTCCAATTCCATTTCTGACTTCAAGAGTCTCGGGATTGTGATCCAACCTTATGCTGGATTCTTCTGGCTCTGCTCATGGGTGGTCTACATATATCAATTCTTACTAATAGAGAACACGACCGGTCATAACCAAACTGCAAATGCTACCAAACCAAAAACATATTTGTTCAGTTTATGTGTACAACTCTGCAAGAACATTATTGTAAATGAGATTGGACCTAATCAGCAATTGCTTCTGGAGAGCCGTGTGCGCATGTGTTCAGTGCGATCCAGTTTTAGGTCCAGCATTTTAGTTATTGTGGGAAGGGCGTGTAATTGTTGTAAACGTGAGGAGACGCTTCACGATCTTTCCATTGGAACAAGTGCTAATAATGCCCATAGTAGTGATCCCAAGGACAATGAGTGTGGAATGAGAGAATGGCCACAACTTCTCATGTGACTACAGAACATCCTATGCCTGATCTCTCTCATCTTACTGAAGAAGAAAAACAAATTATTCAAAATGTAATGCGAAGACAGCAACAAGAAGAAGCTAAGGAGAATGAAATCGTTAGGTATTAGAAATTAAATTCCTTATGGCCTATATTCATATTCATACTGATATCACCGTCACCTTAAATGTACACAACGGAACCATTCATTTCAACATGTATTTTTTATAAATTATTTTATTCGTACAGGAGAAAAAGTGACGAAGTAAAAACCCTGGAGGAAACAATTCGCCAACGAAGTGAGCAACAAAGGAAAGCAGGCACCGGATTGGATGCAACTTGTCAACTATGCTTAAAAACCAAGTTTGCAGATGGAATTGGCCATGTTTGTTCGTATTGTAATGTTAATTGTTGTGCCCGTTGTGGTGGAAAAGTTACTCTTCGTTCCAACAAAGTTATCTGGGTTTGCATTTTATGCCGTAAAAAGCAAGAATTACTGATCAAGACGGGTCAATGGATCAAGACTCCGTTGTCTGCGGTCTCAACGCCAGACAAAGACTTCTTCGGTCCAGCATCAAGTGGCAGATTTCCCCTTCAAAGAGCATCAAGCCTCCAAAGTCATGGCAGAGAACTTCCAATACCGCAATTACGGCGGCAGTACAGTCATGAAAATCGAGCTCAATATTCCTCCCAATCACAAGTGGCTATGATGCCACAAATGCTCCCTCATCATTATCATCAACATTCTCCGCAATCATTTGATTATGGGCTGAGAAGAACTTCCTCAATCGACAGATCTGCGAATTACCCTCCCGACACCTCTCAATATATCTACGACTCGCGACGTGAAATTACTGACTACGGCAACCCTCCACCTCCACCAGCTCCCTCCTCCCATCCACACTTCGTGAGATCAGCCCAATCTCAAGGCTACGATTCCTTTCAAACGCAGTACGCTGTTAGTCAGCCGGTTGCCAAATCTCAACATTTATCTCACCAATACCCTCAGTCTCAATTGGACTGGTCGTCTCCCCTCTCTTCAGAGCCACCGCATACATCCTACAAGCCTTCGCCTTTACCCGCGTCAACAAAGACGGGGTTGGGTCCAGCCGCTGCTGGCGGATCACATTTAGGTTCAGCAACATTGACAGACCAGAGGTCATTAAGCTCCTCAGAAGAAGAATTGAGATCTACTCCAGATTATACTTCAGGTGATGAATTGGAATCGCGGAGGAGGCGCCATCGCCCAAAGCAGGCTTCCAATTTGCACGAAGTCACTGCGGTGTACCATCACCATCAGAAGTCTCCAGAGATTCCTCTGAATACCATGTCCTTACAAAGTCACGGTACACCATATTCAAGTGATCTCGGCACAGGTGGACCCATTTTGGGCTATTCATCTTCTGGGATTGACACTTTCACTTCTTCCACTGGGCGCATGCCCTCGCCTTCTACTTCTGGTGCTGTAGGATCCACTGCATACCAGCGACCCTATCACCAAACCAGCACCCCACCAGAAAGGCGCAGAGGGTACACAGACCGAAGACAAAAGAAGACAGTGCGATTTGATTCTGATGATTTTGGTGGCGGTGATAGCCCAGGAAATGATGACGAGTGGTTTTTATGGGATCAAGGGTCCGGTGAAAGACAGGGGTCTCAAGATTCAACCACAAAGGACTCAGGAATTGACAGTTGCTCGAATTTCACTTCCAGTGAAGACTCTAACCGTGACTTGCTCGTTCCAACTAAGGTATTATACGATACGTTCATTTCTTTTCGCTATTAATTGGGCATTGGGGATGTGACAATAATATATTTTTCCCTCCACCCCTTTATAGCACCCAGTGTCTTGGCGGCCAAACAGCGATGGTATGCTCAAATTCTCACAAAAATGACTTTTAATTTGTTCTAACTGATTAACGGATACGCCTTACGCAAACCGATGACATAATGAAATGATAATGATATTTTAGGGACGAAACTGATTGGGCATATGATACTGAAGAAGGAATTTAATGATGGCAGCGGTTCAGCTATCAACATATTAGGGTTAAAAGTTATCGGTGGTCAGGTTCTTGATGGCGGACGTACTGGAGCAGTTGTGGAGAAAGTTAAAAAAGGTTCAATTGCTGACCAGATTGGAAGACTGAGGCCTGGTGACGAAGTAATAGAATGGAATGGACGGTAGGCATTTATTTGACGTGTTGCGAACTCGTTTGCAAAACTGGTGATGTAATTTTTGCATTCAACTTAATCTTATGATTTATTCTCAGGCCCCTGCTCGATAAAACTTATAACGAAGTCTACGACATTATATCATGCTCCAAACAAGATGTTCAAGTAGAATTAGTTGTGGCCCGACCTATTGCTGTGCCAGTGAGTGGTGCTCGACCGACTTCACGAAGTTACCTTAACGTTCGTAACGACTGTAGAAGGCCAAGCGTAACAGTTACGAGTCCCACCTCCCCAGACCCTTCCAGATTACCCAAATTTGGTCTGATGCACCATGGAAAGATTCAATTGAAACTGTGGTTTGATCCCACACTACATCAATTAACGGTGACTGTTTTACGTGCAATTGACCTGGTGTCAAGTCACAGTAACCCAAATCCATTCGCCAAACTGTGCCTGGAACCCGATCGAAGGTACGTATATTTCTTCGTCTTGAATCGGAATATTTTTGACAATAATGCATTTGCATTTTGCAACAGTGAAAAATGGAGAAGAAGAACAAGGACCATACCTCAAACGCGAGATCCAACTTGGAATCAAAGTTTTGTGTTCGCCCCACTTCGACTGTCAGAAATAAGAACGCGTGTTTTGCAAGTCTCCGTGTGGGATAGCGATCGAATTGGAGGCACAGAGTATCTCGGTTAGAATTTCTAAAACTTACTTTGACACACTGTGGAATTATTTTTTTGAGTCTATGATTTCATCTGGAACATTTCCATTTTGATTTACAGGAGAAGTTTCCGTAGAACTTTCCATAAATCCGTTGGATGATGAACCCGAATGGCATTTTCTAAATTGGGAGGTGAATAAAATGTCCTCTTCCCTAGCTGTTTACGTCTTGCGAAGTTGGAGCATTATGGTTCTAAATACTAATATGTGATGTTTTAGCGGAAAAGTAGTCTATACCTGGAGACTGACACTGTGCAGTCGGCTAATCCTGCAGCGGAGCACTTGTCTCCGCCAAGCACAACTTCCCGCCTTTCCGATTCCGACACTTCCGAAGTGGATTATGAGAGACGCGCTGAAATCGCTTCCATTTCAAGTTCCTCGAGGTAATTCAGAAGCTAAATATGAGAGTTGTCATGATTGAAGGATTTATGTTTTAAGGCCCTTGAAAGAGGCTTGAAAGAATATATATGTTAAAATGTAACATTTTGGGTCTCGTAGTCCTCCACCTGATGACCCTACCATGGATAGAAAATCTCGTCGCGATGCAAGTCCATTAAACCGAAGATTCGCTTCCGCTGAAACCGAACTGGTTTCACGAAGTCGTGAAAAAGATATCATGAATCGACGATCGGCATCAGCCACGTCATCTTCGCAATTTCGTTCAAAGAGCCCACCACAAAGGACTTATTCTCCTATGCGAAGTGATTCAGGCGAAATTCCATTCCGTGCCCGATCAGGATCGGGAGTAACGCCCCAGGGATCACCCAAAAAGAGACAACTTCCTGTCATCCCACCTGGACGAGAGAGAATTGCACAAGTATGAACGATTTTGCATGCTCTATATCTGCTACATGGTTCTCCAATATATACAATATCAGTATTTTTCAATATCACATTGCAATCGTGACTTTCTCCTTTAGGATATTGAAGAACGGGCACGTTTAATGAAAGCTCGAATGCAATCTTCATTGTCGGCTTCATCGTCTTATTCTTCCCGAGGTGCTAGTCTTGAAAACGACGGTGCAACTAGTTCTCGTGGCCCGAGACGGGTTTCCCCTGACCGTGAATGGGTAGACTCGGATTTGGAAAGTGTGACGAGTGCCTTCTCAACACAAAGTGAAAATCCTAACAGACTTAGGTGAGTGAGGCTCTCAAAAATGGCTTATGGCTTCAACTGCGTGCTCGGTTTGACTTTGAAGTAATGGGAGTGAATGAACAATTTTAGTGAGTACGCGCTAAGACACCCTAAAAGGAATCTTGGGACCAGGAGTTTATCATCTGAAACTGCGCCTGAGGAAAAAGCTGGTAAGCTGAAAATCATTTATATAGAAAGTAGATTGAATTCAGACGTTGCACAATTCGAAACTGACCGATCACATTTAACTTATGAGCGTTGTACTTGTTTCAGATGGCAGTTTAAGTGACACGGCAGTAAATAGCTTGGGTCCAGGTTTAGATCGATCACGTGCACACCGAGCCGGGGTTAACCCACAGCGGTTGATGGGTCAAAATCTTTCAGGTTTGCATAAGAAATCAAATTCGACGTCGCAACTTTCCGCAACCGGTAAGCGCTTCTGTGGTAGCCTTTCAGCTTTGCGAATTTTCATTTCCTGCTGTCAACTATCATTGTATATTTAAAGCGCAATCATTCAATGCGGCAATTATTACCATGATTCTCGTTAATTCAACAATAATATTTCAGTCATATTCTGCAAATCTGTTAATAAGTTATTATTTTGAGCGTGGACAGTTGACGACACAATTATAGAAGTAAAGTAAATATATCAAGGTAAAACGTTTTGATGCGTATTAGGACGAAAAAGAAGAATAGGCTTTGGTCGTAGCAAGGTTGGCATAGGCGTGCTTCGAAGTGAGGAGATCTTGCCAGATGATCTGCTATTGGGCGTGAGCCAATTCGGGTCTTCCATTTCGTCTGAAGACATGTCTGGCTCACAAGATACTTCAGACAGGTACACGAGTTAAATACTTTGTCATCACGCAAATTTGCTGCTCATTCTGACCTTGGTGATGACGCCACATCTCTCTCCCTTTAGCTAATTTTCCCACTTCCTCATTCCTCCAAAAACAAACCCTTATGAGACACGACATGTTGATTCATACAGTTAGTACAGCACAGCTATTACGGTCTTCATTTTATCGGTGAAAGTGAAGAGCCAATTTTAACCGCCATCATCGGCGCAGAACGGCTGAAAGATAATCAATACACTTCTTTGAGGGGAATTTTTTTAGAAAATTAATTAGAGATATTTAATACTCGTGCGCAGTTTACTCTAAGCTTAGGTTGATATACACATGAAATTAGATTATTGCTATTTGTCCACCTTGTAAGTTTTCGTCAATGTCAATGCCTTGCTGGATAGCTTA
>JAQIUU010000129.1:0-13974 GCA_034694545.1 Mesaphorura macrochaeta
TCTCATGTCGCATGCTGCGAGTCCATCAATTGGAATCGGAATGCTAAAAATGCCCACGTCGCAGTCACAGACTTCTACAGCTCCAATTCATATTTTCAGTCCGTCTCCAACTCCTAATAATGTATTCCCGACCACAATTCGAGTTTCACCAGCAAACTAACGTAAGACATGAGGTGCTTATGCCAATGTACACGGTGCCAACTATTTGACCTCATATATTTCCAGATTTCCGACTTTGATTTTTGTTGGCAAAAGGCTTTTCCTTTTTGAAAAGGCCTAAATAGTGCTAAAGAATGTTATTATTATTCGATATTGGCGTGCTATTTACAGTAACTTACGCGCAGACATGACTATTTTGTCGTATGTTGCTGGTTTTGCTCTTTGTATGTGATTTTTTGTTTTCACCGTATTAATAAAAACGAACACATTTTCTGTATCTTTGGTACGGTTTTATTGAAGTTTGTTTCCCCTGAGGTGATGTGGGATTTGTAACAATTATAACAAATTTTTAATCACAATATGGAATAATAATGTGTTAATTTTCGCGTAGGATTACACAGCACCATTTAAGTAGTTGTTGACTGTTGAACAGGTACAGCATTTACATGATTAGTTGACGATGAAAGTGATGATAGCGTTGGGGCATGAGCTAACGACACGTTTAAAGCACCACGTTTTTTTCTGGATTTCTCCAGTCGAGCCTATTATCAGACATTAGGTTTGCAAAACTGTTTCAACTCAGAGAAATATAAAGCGTCTTACAGTTTTCTGCATCGTTTTCAAGTCCGTTGAAACTATTTTCATATCCTGCTTAGTTTCCTCCAAAAGAGAAGATAACTTTTTAATCTCGTACGTACTGGTGTCAGAGTCAACAGTATCGAGTGATATTGTTCTGAGTCTCGGGAACCAATCCAAATTCCTTTCCTATTAATGGTCATCGTCATGCATAATGGTCATTCGAGCGTCGTGCGTTGTTTTTGTTTTGCAAGAGTTATGTATAGTCTTTTGCGGCGTGACCGCGTGACTCACCCTAACAGCTCGGCTAACGTAACATTCCGATCCAGTGTACTCCGTTTTGTCTTTTTGATTAAGGAGCACCAAGAAATAGATGTAATTCCACATGTTATGTTCTTTCTTGACATGGTGCTCGAATGTCACTCCCTTGTTATCGAACGCTGAACGGTTTAGTCCTACATTCAGATAAAAAGCGAGTGAGATGAAGTAGTCTCGAGAAAAACACGAAGAAAGAATGAAAGTAAAACTATAAAACATTACCACATATAAAGCAAGTATTTCTGAGCGTGTCTTCCTGATGTTGTTTCTCGGATCTCAAATCAGCAAACGTATCAATAATCACACCAAAAATGAGATTCAACAGGATGACAATGATCACAAAGTAGAAAACTAAGTCGTAAAGAACACGAACGGTGTACAATGGCTCCTGCAATAAAAATTATCAAAATTAATCAAGCAAAGTCTCATTGAAATCATTGTTTCTAAATAGAAAGTGAAGCAGGTTAATTTCGTTTCAGTCGGCAAAATTAATTCTGGGCAGTTCTTAATTTGTTCTGAGCACTAAACATAGAGAAACTTTTTTCAATTACACTAGAAGGTGGATTCGAATGCAACGAATAAATTTTATTGCAAAACTTTGTAGGACTTTCATCATTATATTATCCTTTCCCCGTATTGCCTGTACCAGTTTTCTGCGCTTTTAGTAATATTGAGAAATGTATTTACATATTTGTTATTCAACTTTCTGATTTAATGAACCAAAGAACGAAATAACAATTATTTACGTCAAAAGACACTGTTAGACAGGAGAAGTTTCGCTCCAGACCTAATTTCATTAAGAATTCAGTATCTAAGAGCTACTGCTGCGTTATTTACCGTTTTACTTGGCGATCGAAGAACGTCGCCAATCCCACCTCCATTTCGCAAGCCCTGATTTAGTGTTGTGATGATGCACATTAACAAAGTATCGCACACATGCTCTTTTGCATCGTCACCATCGTCCAGCATAACACCACCAAGGTCTAGTAACCAACAGACAGTTTGAAATGAATGCCATACAATGCATTCTCCTTTCACGTTCCATTTCTCTTACCTGTTGAATTGGTAAGCATATCCACATCAATAAAAAAGTCATTGCGGAAGTAAACGTAACCGACAATTGAGAATAAGTAGACTAGAATGATTCCAAGAATGGCCGTTAATATTATAGAACGTCCGTTTCTTGTGACAGATCGTATTACGTTCATCAATGTTTCTTCACGGTACGCAACATCAAACAACTGCAACACGAAATTAAATGCTTCATAAGCACGCAGTGGGGAAAATAAAACTAGTATTTGGCCCACGAGCTGCGACATACCAGAACTGAGTAAAAGAAAGGATGTATAAGAAGACCAAGTACGCAGAACGAGCCGAAGCCAAGATGATACAAAAACTCGGAATCCATCAAGAGTTCAATTTTTGGCCGTTGGAACATTCCTGAACGACACTGATGCGATACTATGTGTAAAGATTTCATCAGCACCTGCAATTAAAAAGCGACGCTCAAATCATTCATTCCGAAGTAGATTATTTCGTGCCAAGATTGGAGAATGATAATTTAATTACCACGATGAGCCCAAGAATATAAATCGTGTAATTGGGTCCCATGAACCCAATTATAATTAGTATAATGAGTGAAATATTGGCTTCAAGACTAGATTCGTCAGGCTTCTTTAATTGCGTCTTGCCACACATTGTCAGTAAAATACCCATAATGAGACCCCAGTGAGAATTGTGGCCTGTCACAACAAAATAAAATCGAAAATAGTAATGGCGAGATGGCATGGACACAATTCAAATGAAATGAGCAACATTAATTCAGTTCACGAGCAGAAATAATGTACTTTAGTATTAATGTATTACCATTATCTTCATTAAAACTGGAGAATGGATATCCCAAAGCCACAACAATATTGATCATAACAATTATGTTGAAAACCAGAGTTCCGAGAAATGATTCATACAAACTGCAGCTAAATAGTATTGGTCGATCTAAACATCACAGAGCAAATGCCGATTTGAGATAATTGTGCACATTGAATGTATTAGTCATATTAAAAGCAAAAATAATTAATTATAGTCAAGTACTTCGTAATTGCTTTTGCCATTCCATTTCATAGAAAAGTGCTTCTCGTTGCTCGAAAAAGTTACCGACTTTCGACCCTTTCTCATCATCTTCGGTGTAGCGGAATACGCGGTCTTTCGTGTCATCAGTTAGATAAGCGCAAACTGCTGGAATTGGAAAAACTACACGATCCAGGTATTCCTTCTCTTCGTCTGATCGCACAATCTATAAAAAAATGGTGAATGTATTCAATGTTTTAAAGAAACTTATCCGAATTTCTGTTCGTGGTAAGAGTTTAACTGTCAAACCTCAATCTGTGCAGTGCGTTTACTGTAATATTTAATGGCGTCTGCGTATATACTCTTTTTGCTCAAGGAAATGTCCAATTCTTGTTGCACAGCTTTGTCATGCTGGCCGAGCTGATGGCACAAGATATATAAAGAGTGTCCAACCTATGCAACCCACATGGTGAATTAATATTTGAAGAATCAATGCAATGTTGTTATTACCGATATTGTAAAGTTATTACCTGCTTCGCAGCTACTGATCTCCCTCGCATGTGATAAACATAGTCATCTTGATCTGAACTGTGTGCTTTTCCGATCATTTCAATCTGAAAGTCACAAGAAATAGAGTAGGACACAAGCTTTCGCAACGTTCGACAGTAACTAGCGAGATAATTTGCATACCATATTACGAATATTCATCTTGCTAATATTCTCGAATTTTTCAATTCCGTCTTTACTTTCCATGAGCGAAAGCACAAGCTTACTCGCATGGTTCTTCAGCTCCATCACTAAATCCATTCGGTGCTTGCTCAATGGCGTGATGTCGTGAGCGACAAAAGTAGTTACAATATCAATCGCATTAGATTCATGTAAGATGAGTGCGTTTTGATTTTCCAAGCACGGTCCTTGACAGAATTCCGTGAGAGTACGAAGGGTTTGGTTGATCAACGATATATTGTGCTCGTCTACCAAAAGTCCAATCAGGCCAGGACTTCCAGTGTTAGAGTCAAAGACACAATCCAGGAACACAAGTGTTTGAGAAACCAAATCATACGGTGTTTTATTTCTTTGATGTCTGAGAAAATGCTGAAAAGGAAATAGAGCGTAAAGATTTCGAGACGTGAAAGCATTTATTATGAAGAGTCTCAAGTGGGGAAAAGTGAGGATAGAGCCGAACCTGCATTTCTAGATTATGATTCTCACAGAGAAGCTGTAAAAAACGTAATGATCTTTCAACGAGCTGCTCTTTTGGATGCTTTTGGTTCGAAATTGCATAGCCATCTTTTCTCAATACTGTCGTGGCTACACCGGCAAACTCATCGTCTTCCTCCTCAATGTAGGAACTTGTTTCGTTGTAGCTGGTTGGATGACCTGTGATCAGAACACATCAAGAGCATTATGTACAACCTTTCCACCCGAAATGATTTTATAGGACTTCACTCACCTTTCATAGCTTTAAGACGAGCAAAACCTTTGGCCACCTCTTTGGTAGCGCTCAGTATATCGTCTGACATTTTCTTGGACATTTTTAGAATTTTGTGCCCATCTAAATGTAAAAGTAATACCCAACGGAGCATGCATTAAATAGGACAGAATAAGAGTATGGTAGATGAGTTGGGAAATTAAATTTAAAACTAATTTCCTGCATACCAACATGTATCTTTTCTTTGGACAGGGTACTGTACGCAAGAGTGGCCTTGGAATCTCCTCTTGCAATGTCACTAATTTTGGTTTTTGCAGCAGCACGAAAATCAGTTCCGACCTCCTTCAGGATGTCATATAAAACCTGTGCACGAGCAACAGAGTGAGTCACGGGTTAGAAGGCAAGCCGACTAGAATCCTTTTAAAATGTAGAGAGTACTTACTTTCATGAACACATCACTCTTTGAGCATGCAGCCAAATGGTGATGAAAACTTTTCTGTAGCTCAAAAGTTTCTCCATCCAGAAGCGAGGTTCCCAAGTTGATAGCCTCTTGAAGTACGTCTGGTGCTTTGTCCAGTTTGGTTAGTAGCAATACAACGAGACGAGACGCACCAAGTTGATCCAATATGTGATGAGTTGGCTCCAGTGCAAGTTTCCCCTTCACTGAAATAGAAGATAATTATACATAAGATTCAGAACCATATTATTGCCGGAAATAAATACTTCATTACATCCAATATCGGCACCGATTCCCTTGTTTTTCTTCTTAATTAAAGGATTGGAATACAACGATATATTTGAAGGAACGCTTGACAAATATTTTGTTAGAGAGGTGATTAAAACTTCCAGCCCCTGAAAAACATGAAAGGAGATTATTAACCCGATCCAATCTGGAATTATCCAGATATGCGTACGTTTTCTGTAAGAGGCTTCCGTCCCAGCATATCTTGCAAAACATTTAGTATCTGAACACAAAGTTGGCTCTCTCCATCATCAGCAAGGCGTTCGGTATGAGAAATAAATCTATCAAAAGGAAAATACAATTGTCTTGTGTACAAAGTAACTTTTGGCTTTAATATTCAACTTCCAAAATTACTTTTCAATAAGTTTCCCATCTTGGCATAGCAGATATGCAAGAGTTGATTCCGGAAATAGGCCTTCAGCCCTACAAAGAACATCGGTTAATGCAGTCGTTTCGCCGTAGCACATGTCTTCTATAACTGGCTTCAGTTTTCTGACTAAATGCTGCAGCTGCAGTGTAACTTCATTCGATCGTTGGCCAGTCTGGTGGAAATCAAGATTCTTAACAACTCGTTCAATTGATATTTCAGGATATAATATACAACGTACCTCGTCCAATGATTTTGGTTTGTTCAAATCCATCATAAATATCCACTTGGCTCTACGATTTACTTCCGTTTCGAATTCTTTAGAACTATTTTCAACAGCTTCAGTAAAGTACGATGGTAGATGCATCGAATTGGCAGTGGCAGCTTTGTACAGGATGCTCAGACATTTTTGAACACCGTACAATTTAGTGGGATGAATCCACTTTGTAAGCGTCAAGCGATAAATTGAGTGTAAAAGTGCCAAAAAAATCTCCTTGTGTCCCTAAATTTCAATACAGGTGTCCACGAGACAATTTAGTATACATCAAACGCTTCAATTGTTTGCATTGCATTGCATTTAAAATTGCATAAATATCTGACGTACCAATATTGCGCCAGGCGTTTGAGTAAGAATTCGTTCAAAAAATATTTTAATAATTGGGACGACACAATCATAAACGTAACTCTGTGTCTCCACATCTTCTTCCGCTTCTCTCAGCGGGGAATTAATTAAATTGATCAACTCAATTAGGAAATGTTT
This sequence comes from Mesaphorura macrochaeta, assembly GCA_034694545.1. Classification (NCBI taxonomy): domain Eukaryota; kingdom Metazoa; phylum Arthropoda; class Collembola; order Poduromorpha; family Tullbergiidae; genus Mesaphorura; species Mesaphorura macrochaeta. The sequence goes on from JAQIUU010000129.1 coordinate 6,422, forward strand.
CTCGAATATTGTCCACATTCTATTCGAATTGTATACGCTTCGCACATCAACTTCTGTGACCAGAAACGAATGGAGCAAAAATGCAATGTAGGCCTCTTTAACCTGGTACACAGAAAATTTAATTACCCACACAATTGCTTCAATAAGTTAGTTTTTTTTTACAATTTTCGAACTACCTGCAATGGGTAGTCGATGCTGCACAACACGGTTACGATTCTATCTAAAGGCAGAAATGATTGACACATGGATTCCGTATAAACGTTTTTGCCAATGGTACAAAATGTCAACAACGTCACAAGTTCGCGGTGAAACCTAATAATTGAAACATAAGTATTGAAAACTTCCTCGAAGCAATATCTTCATTATGATTGTAGTCAAAATCAAATTACTTGAATTTTTCAATTTCACTTGGAAAAGTGTGAGTAGTTGATGCATCACGACTCTTCTCCAAGTCAAATCCGAGAAAATGTGTCAAGTCTTCGTGAAAAATGGCGAGCTGTTATAAGAAAGTGTTTAGTTAGATACTTGTTTTAACTACAAACTTAGAACTATAAACTTTCAAAGCAGTACCTGATAGACTACATTTTCCTGGTTTCGTCGAACAATACATTGCTTGCAAAACACAATTGCTTGCAACGTGACCAGGTAATCTGAAGCGACATTTCTACCCCTTTCCCTACTAAACACCTTCTGGACCAAATACTCAATCAGTTTGTCGCTGACACTGGCACACAGCGTCATGTTATCTTCATAAACTGCACGAATTGTTTCTGCTTCCGCAATCTATAGCCAAATTTAAGCCAGAATCATTTAGCCGTGATCAATAATATTGTTCCGCTACCACCACTATATAACTATTTATGTGTGTGCTTACTGCCATCCCCCGAATGGAGTCAATGTACTTTGCTACAACGCATTGTATTTCTTCATTGCCCATGCAATAAGCCTGGAAGAATTCGCTGACATCTTGAATTAAATTCAATGGTGGTTCGTCCTTGTGTTCCTTTATAAATTTTAGAACTTGAACAATAGTCTCTTCCACCCTCTTTTCATGCAAAAGGTGTTGGTTTTGCTCGTTGTTTGTGATTGATCCGTCGGGGCCGAGATTGATACACACTCTTTTCAAATGGTTAAGTACCTAAATAATGCAAATCATCTATTTCACTAAATGGTTTCGATTGCCTTCTGTTATATAATTAGTTGATAATTGCTTACGTCAGAAATAGATGTCATGTGTGATATCAAAGGATAGCGAAGTGACTGGGTTCGAGTAATTGTGCTCGGCCGGGACGAAAGATCATGGCTGCCAGGAAATCCCGTTGGTGATAGTTCTTCAATTGTTGTACTTTCAGGGCCATCTTCCGTACCTTCGTCCATACTTTTAACCTGAAAATGGCACCAAATTATGGTGTAATTTACAAGGGAGACATTTACACTTCCTACAAAGTTCATGTGCATTTATTTACTTGATGTTTGACTAGCTTTGACTTGTCCTCCTTTGCCCGACGATCTTTCGCATCTTTCACTCTTTCAGAGATAGCGTCTAAATTGTGGTTTATCTTGTTTAACGTGGTTGAGTCCGTCGTATTGCTGAAGATTTGAGTCTAAAATTTGATCATTGAAAGCTTCACGTGAGTTTAGCTATATAATAAAGCTACATTTCAAAACGGCGATATCACCTTCTCCAAAGCCGTAAAAAGGCGTCTTCGGTGATTAAAAATGATCATTAAAAGCTGCACTGCGCTTTTAATGAGAGCGTAGTGTGAACTCGATGAGTTATACAGTAGAAGTCGAAGCACGTCAGCGTCATCCTCGCTGTCAAAATTAAATTCATGTGACGGCTTTGTAGTTTTCCTAAGTCTCGTGATTGAATGCCACTGGAACTTACCACAAATGAATGGATTCATTAAAGTAGCTGATGAACTTCACTACACTCGTCTCACACAATTGCATTTTATTTTGGTTGCTCTCCCGTTTTAAAGTCGACAACAAACTTATGAGACGAAAGTCCAGAATCATTTCACTAATATGCTGCGGAATATAAAAGCAATTTGCTATCAAATTTCATAAATCATTTGAAGGTTTACTGGTTGAAGTTCTGGCAGTTTTATCGCACCTCGTATATTTCCAAAATTATAACTTTCATTTCAACAATCACAGCATTATTCTCTTCCTCCGTATCCTTTTCCCCATTCGACTTCATCATCCCGTGGTCTTGACTAGCACTTCTAATTCCTATGAATATGAAAGTGGAATATCAAGCAAAGCCAGGATGGATCAATTTGTCCTTCGCTTACTGCGGATTGGCTTCAACATTGACTCTCGTGATAACGAAGCTAAAATTGTTCTTAGAGTAGTTCTTAGCTGCGTCACTGATCCAATCCCATAAAATCCAAACCGAACAAACTCTTTTCCCAATTTCAATATCTTAAATTGAAAACAAAATCATTACCAATGGTTATTCTCGTTTGAAGCACAGCTAATATTTTTGTTTCGTACTTCTACGGAAAGTTTATTATTGAGGATTTTGCGAAACTCAGCTTTTTCGGCAACGTCTCGAAGAAAAATGTCAATATATTCCATTGTAGCTTCGAATTTTTGTATCTGTGACATTCGTTCTGCATTTACATGAGATTTGGTTCGGTCGTATCTACAAAAACGTTTTTATAACTTTATTTTTATAACTCACAAATCAAGGAAAGGACCAAACAGGCTATGGGCTTACTGCTCAATGTTAATGTCCTCTGGAACATGCCACCAATATCGCGACAAGGAGACCTTTTTCTCCTCACGTTGTGGCTCCACATCGACGTGTAGTTGGCGAAGTAGTCGGCAGCAAGAGATTCGGAGCTCAAACGGCAATGTTTCATGAGATACACACCTGCAACAAAGCAATTCAATCAGTGCCTTGGTGAAAGTTTGCGAACTCGGGCGGAGGACGTACGTTAGTAGGAGATTCACTTCTAATTTGTCCTTCAAGTGTTTAATCGATGTTTTATGTCGTCCTAAGCACATGTTTGAGTATAAGTCTAACTGGTGGCAGTAATATTTTAGTATTGCAGCGTCTTCCCCAAAGCCCAAGCTTGCTTTCATTGCAAGTTCCGTAATACTTTTAACCTGGCCAATAAACAGTTACAGTTTAGTTTAAATGAATTTTCAAGCGCCGTCGTCACCATTCCAAATCTACACGGTTTAAACATTTAACCTCACCATTCTTCCGTTTAATTCGAGCAAAATTTCAGTCCTCTTTTCAGGATTCTTTCTCTGATGGTGTATCCAGTCTTTGGTTATGACACCGCCATTTCGTTCGAGTTCACCAGACATTCTGAAAAAATAGCCAAATCTCAAAAGTGACCGACCTACTTATGTTACTGGCCATGACATGTCTGAAAATTATGCGTAGTTAACCTGGCTTCAAGGAGTACAGCCAAATTTGTTTGATTCTGAAGCAGGCAACGGCAAATTATTTCCTGTGTCGCAGGAATACCTGTCTTATTTGACACACAAACATCCGCCAGATGATCCAAGAAACGGGAATCCCAATTGTTTATATTCTTCCTGAGCAGGCCAATAAATGTGTTGACTTCATTTTCCTTAATATGCTGCTCCAGCAATTTTCTATTGTTATGGACTAGAGCAGTAATAGTTTCTTCTGCATGAATGTCAAGACCAATTTGTTTTTGCATAAATCCGAAGCGTTGTGCGACATATTCCTGATTTTTCCTGTAATCTTCTTGACTCAAACCAAGAATGCGGTAACAAAGTCTGAAGGTGTAACGCCACTTGGGCTTGACGGTACCATTTTCATCTCGAAATTCAGGCTTCAAATTACCACTGCTCTCTTCGCTGAGGACCTACGTCAGCCAACAAGGAGGAATTCAAACAAACCTCTTTAGCTGCATGCACAATTTCCATTCCGCTTGCGCAAGCGACACATTTAACTCACCTTCAAAATCTGAAAAACGTATTTCAAGAGGGATTGTTCTCGCAGAAGTTTCTGACGATCACGTGACACTCCTTGCACAACGAAATCAACAGGATCGACGTTTAAATGCATAGATTCTGACTCAGCGGTGAAAAATATAACTTCACGCATTGCGTTGCAGGCAGTCCTGAAACATGATCATGCAATAAATAATTTCAATTACATGTAATCGTTTATGTCGTTTAACCTTTTATGCGAGAAAGCTCCTTACCGACGATCGTTATTAGTTGTACAACCTTGTTCTAATCTTTGGCAAAAATCCTTCAAAACTTCAGAGACGTCATTCACAAAATCGAGATCGCGCACTTCGTCTGGTGAAACCGGAACAACCGCGAACGCCTCTTCGTCTCTCCGGTGTGACATACAACTCAACTGCAATGCCACATCACAAGAATGGCATCAGAGTCTAATTAATTTTCTTTTGATTTGATTTCCGTTGGGCCGGCAGAAAGAAATTTCTTTCCGCAGGCCCTTTTACTCACCACATCGAAGATGCAGGTTTCAGGTTTGTTGGTTGAGGGGAGACCGAAATTTCGGTCTCCCCTCAACGCTCCTTCTTGTTATATTTGTGGCGGGGAGTCCCAATTGGGACTCTCCGCCACTACAATCACTTGTTGCTGTGTGGCATAGAGCTCCATTTGTGGCTCTCTGCCACCACAAAAGCGACCTGCTCTTCGTTTACAGTCTCATTTGACTGTTCACGCCTTTCTTGGATCAGATTTGCAGAACTTAAACTCAGCATCACAGCAGAAGAGGTTGGCTTTTATGGAACTTCTGAATATTACTCTAGGTTCCACGAAGCAACATCATATTTCCATGCATTAATAAATTTGAAAGAGTCTCTTGCATCATGATTTGCATTAATTTTTGCCACTAGTGTTGCTGATTGCGAATATTTTGATAAATTGTGGCCCGGTCATCTCAATCATCAAGTGCATACTAGTGAAAATGCATATGCAAAGGAAGCGAACCAATAACGGAATCAAAAGTTTCGTGGCGTCAAATTGTGCGGTGTTCATTTAAATTAGAATGAACCCAAATTATCAAAAAGCCTCATATGAACATTTGGTATGAAGCTCTTTACCTTATGCATGACGGGTTTCTCAGCATCTTTATCAATCGCGTTTGACTTCCCCGTTTTCCCACGAACCCAGGTCTTTGTGGCCATATGGCGGAGACGAACATAGGACTGATCAGGGATGACCGAATCTTCATTCTCACACGAGGTCGGGCAAAGGTCAAACAGCGATGCATTTCCTTGTGGTTGGCCAACAGGAATGATTGCAAGTTCTTCACCTTCGTAGGAAACTGCAAGTTGTGCAATATAATTCATTACCTTCACCTTGCACGAACTGCACAATTTATTCAGGGTCATCACTGCCATCATGCTTTTTTCTTACCATCACTCTCAATAGACTGTCGAAAGTTAGTGACTACAGTGCTCATATCAACCGCCATGTATAGTCCGGTGGCCATATGCTTCAGTCTATATACGGAGCTCCAGTAGCCAGCGCCCGACCGACATGGCTCCTTGTGGAGGACCTCAACTTCCCACAGAGCTTTACTTGAAGTCGCTGATGTGGCTGTTGCACGTCCTGTGGTTCTTAAGAAGACGTACTGCTCCCCATGGTATCCGTCTAAAGTCAAAAACTTCTCTTGCTCCATATGAAACAACCGAACCACATCACCGCCTTTCAGGATGCCGGGCACGTTCTCTTTGAAGTTAAGGAACAGAACCAGGCGCCAAGGGGTCAAGTTGCTGTCACCAGACGACGTAACCTAAAACGCATGGGCATTTTGCATTTCAGTTTGTGCACCGGAAAGTGTACGCCCTTTACGCACATCTTCCTGGCTAAGAAGTTACTAAATTAGAAACGAAACTTGCCGAAGGACTATTTACCATTTGCATTGTATCGTTATCTTCATCGTGTAATCGTCAATTTTTCGGGTAAACCTATGAGACCTATACTGACGACGTGAGAGTCTGTTTACATGAAACACACTGAAGTGTGTAACGGGCCATGAATGGCCATGAGTATGAGGCAGAGAACACATGGAAAATGTTAACGATAGCTTACAGACGCAGACGCGTACCGGTTTGCACTCATGTGATTTTATCACCCGTGATATTTATAGGATCTGCCATTTAAAACACAATGTCTAATGTCTAGTGTCTAGTCTGAAGGCGTTTACATGGTAAAAAATATTAGATTATGCAATGGCAACAGCAGCAGGAATACCCCGACAGCTCGGCTCTTGTGGTAAATGCCACCATGGAATAGATAAGCAGGGAAATATGCAACAACTTGCAAGTGGTGGCTGGCCTTGCGAGGTTGCGACATACCTCATGAGATCCTGGATTGTCAACGAGAGACGCATCGGATGCGTGGAGATGCTGCTGCGTGTTCCCTGCTGAGCTCAGTATTACTTTGTCGCTTGCGATGACTGGATCACCTAAAATCTCCAAACAAACGAATGTGGTTAGTGGTCTGCATTAAGCAATGTGCAAAATGCGTACATACATGCACATATTACTATATTGCATCAAACACAATTGCGTACATAAAGGGATTTTGGATTTTGAGGCCACAAGCCTTAAATGTCAACAAATGTCAAGGGAAGAAGGTCAATCTTCCTTCCTTTTACTTTCACACTGTTTTGATTTTGATCGTCGGTACAAAAGTTGAGGAAATTGTACTTTGAAACTAACGCATCTTTAAACTGTATTGAATAATATTTAAATATTTATGCGAACATCGCATGGCATTAAAATTGAAATGGTACGTGACATTAAAGACCATCAGCAGCTCATCAAAAATGCAGGACACAGACAAGCTACGCTCTGCATGGAAATATGCAAAACAATACATCAATTACACGACTAAAGTCTATTTCTGAAAAGTAGTTCACGTTCTCGTTACGTAACAAGATGGAAAGATTCTGCAATTTTGAATTCATGTATTCGCTGTAAGATTTTGACACTTATTCTGTCTTCTGTGAGCAAAAGCGAGCATAATTTATGGCCCAAGACGCCCAGGCCACAGAACAGCTATAAAAACGAGAATGAGAACTGCTGTACAGTCACACTTGCAACTTCAGTCAAGAGTCAAGTCGAGTCGAGTCAAGATGGCCGACTTTGGACCAGAGTCAAGTCGAGTCAAGTCAATATGGCTGACTTTATGCTAGAGCACACTTGCAACTAAAGTCAGAAAAAGTCAAGTCAACAGAGTCATGACTCTGACTCTGACTCGATTCGACTCGACTCTGGCCCAAAGGCGGCCATCTTGACTTGACTCGATTTGACTCTGGCCTAAAGTCGGCCATCTTGACTTGACTCGATTTGACTCTGGACAAAAGTCAGCCATCTTGACTTGACTCGATTTGACTCTCGCCCAAAGTCAGCCATCTTGACTTGACTCGACTTGACTCTGGGCCAGAGTCAGCCATCTTGGATTTGACTTGACTTGACTCGCTGAAAATATCGAGTCAAGTCAAGTCAATAGAAAGTCAGCCCCATAAGGATTACATGTAGATATGTAAGTCATTGACTCTGACTTGACTCGACTCG
>JAQIUU010000130.1:0-13969 GCA_034694545.1 Mesaphorura macrochaeta
GACAAGAAGTATCCGAAGCGATCTGTTGAAGACATTAAAGAACGGTATTACGGCGTAACGGGAATTCTAACAAAACTCCGCGCTGAGCCTGGGCATGAAACGAAAGTTTATGTGTTTGACTCGGATCATGAACGAAGGAGGAAGGAGCAGTTGAGCAAATTGTGGGCCAAGACACCGGAAGAGGTTCGAGTTATGCCCTTCGAACCTTGTTATTACTATTTGAGCTTCTTGACTAATTGACTCACTGGTGTGGTGTTATTCTCGTTTATTTGGACAGATTGAGGAGGAAGAGTTCTTGAAGGCAGAGATCAAGAAGATAGAAGCACGCAAAAAAGAAAGAGAGAAAAAGACACAGGATCTGCAGAAATTAATCACGGCTGCTGATGGGGGCGCCATGATGAATCAAACTCCTGAGCAGTCAAAGAAGATGCAACTGGAAGGGATAAAAAAGACCGGTCCGAGCGCAAAAAAGAAAAGCGGAAAGTGTAAGCACACCCCTCACTCGCATTGACATGATTTTGCGATTTCCATTGTGGTGGTTTAAAATAATTTGGACTGTCTTTTTGCAGCTCCTGGCAATCCACGGTTTTTACAACCAAACCCAGATACTGCATTCTGTGGTATTAAATATCCTGATTTTAAGGCGCCTGGTGTTTCAGTCAGGTCGAGCCGGTTAAAATTACCTGGTACTGTCGGGCAGAAGAAGGCGAAAGCTATTGAAACAATGACCACAGATCTAGGCGTCGGTAAGTGTTCACGTTTTAGTCAAATCTGCATTGGGACAAGGCACAAGGATTTTTACACATATAAGTTTTAATTGCTTTTGTTTTACTTTTCTAGCTACCATCCGTGCCCCGACGGACGAAATATGCCAACTCTTCAATGAGTTCCGATCTGACATTGTTCTGCATTACGAACTTAAACAAGCACTTCATATGTGTAATCTGGAAATGCTCGCCGCCAAACACCAATATGAGGCAAGCCACCCTGGGGAAGAGTTACCGATACCAAAGGAATTGGAGTCGATCTCCTTCGAAAAAATGGACATGTCTTCTGAGCCAGGAATTTTGATACATGTGAGCACTAAGCAGTTGCATGACATATATCTTTCAAAGCAGAACAAAATCATTATCAATGTACAAATGTTTTTCTATATTTTACAGAAAAAAAGGAAGGCTGCAATAGAACAAGGAAATATCTTACAGAAATTGAAGAAGAAACAATTGTGAAAACTCTTAATACTTACAGCATTTAAATAATAATATAATAAATAATATGATATCAGACAAGGCAACCCTTAATTCCCTAATAGTTCACTCTAGTAGTTCAGCTACTCTATCACAAAATTCGGTACATTTTGCTAGATCTGGTATGAATATCCTGGAACAAACAAAATACATCAACATTCAGAAATGCGAATCAAAACTTAAGGATCATCAAGCCTCTGTGGAAGTTTTGACTTACATATAGCGAGCTGAGGAACCCATTGTCTGCATTTGAATGCGTCTGTTCGAGTAGGAAGCAATGACTCTTGATTCTGCAACCGTGAATTTGTGTGTGCGGCTGTTCGAAGGTCCGGGCAGCAGAAGTCCGTCTTTATTTATAAAAATCGTCGACCCTGCTATGAACACATGAGCTGGGGCTACAAGGCGTTTCCACCCACTCCATCCTGCTTGGATTGCGTTTGTCCTGTAGCTGACGCGATAACTGCACCCAGTTCCTGCGTCAACAAATTTCACCATGCTTGGCGTGCTTTCGTCCAACTGATCTTCCAAATAGTTTTCAATAATTGACTCTACTTTTTGATCTTGATCAGAATTGTTGCCTGTGTCTCCAGCAGCACTGTCAAGGCCTTCAGTTTTTATAATGCTTATATCCATGATTAATTTGAAAATTGAACACTTTGCAAATGAATATTACGCAAATTTATTGATAAACTGATAAATTAGGATAACAACAAAGCAGGTCTGCACTGCATGAACTTCCAGCTCCAGCTCCAATAATCCAACGCAGTTTAAAATTCAAATGAATGTTATATTTTTCCTCGCCAGTGTCCCCAGTGTGTCCCTTCAAGGTCTACTGCACTCCGTATGAGAATGAAACTCATTTCACAAAGTACCACAATGAAACCAGTAGTGATTTGTACGCTGTGGAAAGCCTGCCTTGACCACATCAACTGAAGAATCATTGAACCTCCAAAATACATTCTCCTTGAAAAAGTACGTCATCGCTGCAAAATGCAAAGCTTGCTCACTTCAGTTCCCTTGATACTTCATTTAACTTATGATATTAGATATACAGCGGCCTTACCATCCCTCCATCTTATCACTGCCTTGAGGTTATCCGGAATCCCAGCCCATCGGGTTATTGGCTGAGGGTAGTTGTCATCCATGCGATTCGCTGTTTCGTTGAAACGCCAGAATTGATCACGACTACCAGAACAGAACTCATTAAACTAGTTATTTCTAAGTTGATAGCTTGTGACTTGTTGATTACTTACCTGAAAAAGTAAGTCATGTGGTTTTTCTCCCAGATAAATGCTGCATCGACGCGTGTGACGTGCTCCGGAAGTCCGAATTCTTGAATACGTCTTGGGCTACCCTTCGCAAGCGTGGTTCCATCGAACTCCCAAAACTTTCCCCCTATAAGTTAGTGCTTGCAATTAGATGACCTTATGCACATTATACATAGCACTTCCTTCTCCCGAGTTTTTGGGTGATCGTTTCTTCAATATTACCTGAGAAAAACAGCAACTTCCCATCCGATTCTCTCTCAAACGCAGCGTCTATTCTTGAGATGCCCTCAAGCGCTGGAAAAAGTCTAGAAATCAGGGCAGGGTAATCAGAGCTCGGTTGTCCCCTGTCTTGTAGACGCCACATCATCTAATGACCAACACACATACTGATTACAACTGCAGAAGTGAACAGCACAGCGCCACAATATTGCAACGCTTCTCATGAATGACTGCCCAACAGCCCAACCTTATCTTTGAACACAAACAGCTCATTTCGAAGAAATGCGATACTGTCAAAATCTACGTCACAAATACTTATACTTGGGCTGGGCGCCTCTGCGTCATTCGGTTCCTGGTCATAAACTGAGGTGGTGGATGCGGTGGTCATTGTCCTCATTGTGACGACGGGCCTGGAGCTGGTGGGCGTGGTCGTAGTCGAGCCATTGGTGACTTTGGTGGATGCTGTCCCACGTTTGCCCTCGTTAACATCATGTTCCACTTCCAGCCCTTCATCATCATCTGGAAGCACTCGCTGCACGTAGCGTGTGTACAGGTTCATGATGTCCGTCGATCCCAACTTAGGAGCTGAAGATGACTGGTAGTACGGAAACATGATGGAATTCGTGTCTGAGACAGGACAGGCATAAGTGTCGATTTACAATCTGATTCAATGCGTATTCCAGGAGTGCTTTGCAGTTTCCAGATTCTTACCCGGAGAATGAGGGAGCCCGAGGCTGTGTCCAATTTCGTGAGCAGCCACCGCTAAAAAGTAGAGCCCGCGACCTCTACGACTACGACTATGTCCAGAATCAGAAGGAGGTTGCATCACAAATTCTTCATCCGCATCAAAATGAATATCACCATCCAGGGCACTCCTCCCATTCCCATGTGGGAGAAAAGCGTGCGCTAAAGTATTGCCGGGACCATCAAACGCGTATCTGCGAAGGCAATACCATGAGTTATCAGGAATGAAATGAAAAACGGACATGTGGTGGCACTACTACAAATTTAAGGGTACTTTAATACTTTACTTACCTGTCTCCGTGATGTCCTTTCGCAAAGAGGATTGCAATGTCACCGGCGGATGCTGAATCCTGGTTTCGCTTTTTCCTGAATGTTAATCTTGAGTATGGGCTCCAAATGTTGAACGCCTTCTGCATTTCTGACTCCAGAATTCCACGATCCACGCCGAGGAGCCAGTTGTCGAAACTGTAGCTGATCTGTCGCTTCTGCCATAAACCCAAGTTGGACTGTTGCAAATTGCCGCGACCGAGAACCCGATCCACTCCATTCTGCAGCTGTCCATCTTCGACGTCTGGTAAACCACATCTTGGTCGGGTTAATAACTGTTTAGCAGAGGAGTCAGATAGTCAGATCCCAACGCTATTTGATACCTTGATAGTAAAATTCTACGCTTTGCAAATTGCGAATTATTGAACTTACGGCAATCGTATCTTCGTTCATTTTTCCAGTCGCCTCGAGTCCGCCATACGACTGCATCTGCTTAATCGCTCCTACCACGCTTTTGTAATCGTAAATTGCGTCAGATTGAGTGGATGTGACATCGCTGCTCCCACTGACGTTGAAATTGGAGCCTGGAGGCGCTTGTAAGTACCCAAATCGACGAAGAAAGCTTATCAATTGCGTGGATTCACTCGCACGGCCAATACTTGGCTCCAGATTGTCCAGGTTCAAAGGGAGACCATGAACAGTCAGCAGTAGTGTTAATACAAGTGCACATTCACTGATAGTTACGGTGATGCCCAATATCTTGACCTGCCCCATCATGGTCATGGATGGCTTCGTGAATATCGTGAAGTTAGTGAAGAAGCCTCCGCCTGAACTTTACGCCTCGAATTTCCGTCTGGCTCTGGCGCGCAGTGCGATGCGGTGACTGCGGTGGTACCAATTCTTGATGTGTTTCATCACAAATACTCAACTCTCAACTGTCTCAACATCTCAACGCATCCTTTCAGGAAACTAGTTTCTCTACGTGAACGTGAACAACAGAACAAGACGATAAGGCGAAAGAATCTTGCCCTGGGCTTCTTGAATTACAGGGAATTTCGTGAGAGGTGATCAATTAACATTCTGTCATCAGATTTCGGGATAATTGTCACGATTTTGTCGTAAGTGATAAGGTGATACAAGAACTTTACAATAGTACACGTGTCGAGTGTCGAGTACCTTGCCCTTCTGGTGACGTGACTCATCAAACCACTCATCAGTCATCAAAGTACATTTGCAAAAAAGCGTGCACATGCACACGTACGAAAACCAGAAGTAAAGCTAAAGTCCTACGTACATCAATGACCTCACAGTTCAGTACCCTTTTTTAGGGCTCAAATTCCCCAGCAGCTGCCAGTAGAAATGGAATCGAGATCGAGTACTTCACCGTCGACCACCACACGACCGACTGCCAAGTAACCAAGTTTCAATAACAACAATCGGCAACAATGACCGATGAGTAAGCTACCAGCAGGCAGATTGCAGGATTTGCATATCTAAATCTTGAGGTGGCTTGGCCGTACATTCTGATTCTGAACTGCCACAACTAACCCCAGTCGTAGGTGCAGGTACATCCAAGAAACCAAGAGGCACGAGAATCGCATACATTCTTATCTTCCCTGCCCACGATACTTTGTCGAGTCCACTCATTCGGATTGATACTTGTATTGACTGTATTTCGTAGAATACAATGGCTACTCAGCAGCAGCAGCGTCCAAGTCCAGGCCACGGCCACAAACTTGCCGCTGGCCGTGCATCGAATGACGATGACCAGGAGCAGGAGCCTCCACCTCCCCCGAGCAAGTTGGCAAGCCAAGCTGGTGCAGCCAGCAGAGCACGAGCGTCATCACTCGCAGCATCAGCAATAGCGTCGGGTGCTTTTGGGGTCGCCAGCGGTCTCAGCCAACATGTTACTCCTTCAACTGCAGCGGCAGCGGCATCCAACGCTTCTCTTCGCTCAAATCTTCCACCGCCTTCGCACACTGGAGGGTCAGCAGTAATTACAGTGCCCTCCACCGCCATCGGTGTCCAGAGCGTGCAAATCCACTCCGCTCCGGCCACGTCGAATACTTCATTGTACCCCAAGCATCCACATCCTGGTTCGCATACGTCGATGATTGGAAGCAGAGCAATGATGCCGGAAGGTGGAGGAGGTGGCGGTGGAGACGAACCTCCTCCCTTTCAAGAAGCTGATTACCTCAAGCAAGCGATTGGTCTACCGCTCATCGGTGCTCTGGCTGACGTTTGTATCAAGCGTCCTGCTGACCCCATGTAAGTGATGCAAGTAGGACCTTCATGAAGATTAATGCACGCATGGCTTTCAACTTGCTTTTGTTTCTTATCAGTGAATACCTGGGTCATTGGTTGGTTCACTGGAAATTCAACCACGAGCTGCGAAAGCACGATGTCAAGACGGCTCTAGAGCTTGTCCAGCAAAAAGAATGGGGAAAATACAAAGAAATACTCGGGTTCACTTCGAGTGGCTTTACTCCACAGAATCCATACGGCCCGATTGGGTATGGTGGACCAGAATTCGGAGGGGCTGACGATGAAGGAGCTGGAGGTGACTTTGGCTGCGGCGATGAAGTACCGGGTGAGACTGGGAACCAAGAAGTGGAGCAGCTGTACAGAAATTCCCGTATGGGCGAGCACGAGTTGGCTGGAGAATATGGAGCAGCGTATTATGGCCAAGGCCATGGCTATGATGAAGGAGAAGAGAGCGAGCGGCCAGTTTCCTTCTACAGCGAGCCACCGCCAACGTCCACTGCCACAATCACCGGAAATGAGCGGTCAAGTAAGTGAACGTGAACATCATCTTATCTTTCCATCCGAGGTTGTAGACTGATTAAAGGTATAATGTACACACTACTTTCTAATTTTGTAGGTGCATACTCGACCGTTCACACTGCTGAATCTTATTCTCGTGGAAGTACAGCCCCAGGTCAAGGTCAGGGTCACGGCCACGCTCAGCCAGGATCAACCGTGAGTAGCCGCAGCGTCATGACCAGCCGTGAAGTTCACCATCGTCAGGAAGCTCGCACCAGAAACGAAAGTCTTCCCCATTCAACTGATGTCCCACCTCAGTATCGTCGTCCTTCGGAAGAGCCTCCAGCCCCCAGCTCGGCTCTCAGCGTCACTAGCATCAAGTCTCAGCTGTCCAGCACCTCCGTCAAGAAGACTGCTGCTACCCGGAAGAATTAAGAGAATCTTTAATGTATGTAATCAGGTAATCAGAGCCAATGTCAAATACCAAATACTTGTTGCTTGTAACGTGTGCCTGTGATTTGTAGTAATAAAAGATTGGCTTAAATGTAAATGCACTTGATGCTTCATGCCTTGTCGAAGTAGTCGAAGATCGTGGCGAAGTTCAATCCCCGTGGCGTAAGCGTAAAGTGGTAAAAGGTTTTCCCAAAATTGCTGCGAGCCTTTCAAGCGAAACGCGAATGAAAGCATGGAATTTTAAGACACTTTGATGCAACGAAGCAACGATGCAACGCACAAGTGCATTTTATTTTGCCACGGTCGATTTGCTATCACTTTTTACAGGCAGGACAGGATTTCCATTATATTTACACCCTCGATTTTTGCAGGGCACAGATTTTCTGAACCCGAACCCAGCTGAACTGCTGAACAACACGAAAGGGGAAGATTTTGAAGTGCATTTGATTATGCTTGTGTCGTATTATGGATTGTGTACGTGTATTGCACTTGTTCGATACAAAAGTTATTGATAGAACTAACCATGCATCACGCTGATGTCGACTGTCGACTGTCGACTCCTCATCTGATCGCACGTCACCCCGCAAGTGATTCCAATATAACTGAGTACTTCCGCGACGACGACGACGACACGATGAACGATGGAGTGGAACGGCGCGGCGAAACGAGAACCCGTTTCCGTACTCGAAGCTCCAGCGATCCCAGGCATTGCATTGGCCATTGTATTCGGGACGGGAACCGGAAATGCAAACTCGGAGCTCTGAACTCTGGAAATACAGTTGCATTTGAAGTCACAGTCTCACAGCCACACTCGTACGAGAAGGAGAAGCATGTCATGTGAATGTGCACGGGGATTGTTGGACGGGGTGCAATGTGAATGTGCAATTGCAATTAAATCTGGGGTCGTGCGGTCGACGGTCTACGTTCGAGAAGCGTTGAGCTCGAATAGAAGCCGGTGGACGATGGACGATGGACGAGTCCAATCCGAATCGGATTCAGTAAGAAAACATCGGACACCGGATCGTTGCATCATTGCCATTGCACTTTCTCTTGAATGTGACCATCGGGAATTCTTCTGAGATGTCCAGATCTCGATTCTCGAGATGCAGTCGGCGACCATAAAATGTGATGTGCTGTGCTGGCACGGCACTGAGTTTCGAGACCTTTTGAGGCGTTCATGCGGACATACGAGGCATGCTCGTGCTCCCAATTTCATTTTGGATTTTGAATCTTGGTCATGATCTTGATCCCATCTTCATCAAATCTAGAATAAAGCTGAGGCGTTCAAATCTTATGGTAAATGCACCTCTTCTAATAATTAACTACATGCTCTCATATTATCATGCTGATGTTCACATTCACAATCCCATTCGTTGAAAACTCTTTAACAAATTGCCAAATCACCGACCATATCACAAAATACAAAATGGTCAACGTCAACGACCAAGTGCCGTAAAATTCCGTTAACGATTGGGCAACTGACAATTGGACGACTGCACACCTTTCGAAGATGTCGCGGCTGGTCCGGTTACCATCTCTCGGTTGCCGGCACCGCACCGACAACACGAATGGAATGGAAAACATTACAATAAATGTAATGAGGAACCGCACGCACACGCACACAGAATTTTGGGGTTTTGAGGTACCGATGTGTGCAATGTTACTCTTCAGAGGTAGTTTCCAGTTTTGCCTTTCCAAGTGCTTTTGCCACAAGCCATAATAGTAATAGTACAAGAGAGCCAGTTGCGAGTTGCTTTAATGCAGTTGCCTTTTCCATTTTCTCTTACAATGGTCTTGGATCCTGTAGCCTGTACCGTGCGTAGCCTGCAGCCAGACCGTAGGAGCCGTAGCCCCAGACCCAGCCGCACTCGTCGAAACTCGAATCCTCTGTTATATGAGCCGTCAAAAACATTTTCAGTTTCAGTTTCACGTTTGCTTTCATAGCGAAAGGATCTCAACCTCGAATCTCACATCTCGCATGAAATTTTTCTCATGCCGCATTCTCGCATGTCTCATGCCGTGTTTATTGGTTTACTGGTTATTGTTTACTGATTCCTGGAAGTGTCAAATTGTGTGAATCTATAAAATTGTGCGTGCTTATTACCGCGTTATCACTGACTTGAGACGCCAACAGATCGGCAAAACTTTGTATAGTGATTTGCATTTCGAGTGCACTGGGACAATATTTTTGTGGCGTTGCTCAAAATACACGCGAGTGAGTGAAAGTGAAAGAAGGCTCAAACAAGCCATTCAATACATATGCACGGATACTTGAGCTTATCAGTGCGTCAGACTGATAGGACTTCCGTGCGGAGTCATCGGACTGATATTGAAACGGGCAGCTAGCCGGTGGACAGTGCTGGCGACTGTGGAGTGACTTTCACGCAAGCACCACACGTTTATGTTCATACGCATACCGCATACACAAAATTGCATACGCATCTGAGAAATCATCTCATCTTTTCGGATTTTCAATTGCTCCTCGATTCACGTTTCCGAAAAAAGTTGTGGCTTCAAGCCGCAAGCATAAAGGTAAGGCATACTTATGTCTAAGGGCTTATGAACTGAAATTAAAAAATAGCCTTTTGACAATTTGAACGATCTGGACCCTTTGAGGCAAACGGAGAAATTATTTCACAATTAAGGATGTTTTTGCTGTTTGCTATTTGCTATTTGCTGTACCTCGTAATTGTAAGAACTGTATTTTTGTAATAATTGTAATTGCGATTGATTGTTCGGAAGTGGGTTGTTGGCTGCTGGACGGGAACGGGAAGCACCACTTTACATGGGCTCCTCAGATTTTTACACGAGTAAAGGTTGTAAATTGTAAACCATACCACGCTGCCATACTACGCACAATGCACAAAGTCTCATTCAAGTTCAACTGCTTGGAAAACGGTTTAAACTTTTTAAATAAGAAGTCGAGCGTGGCCGGCAGCGGTCGAGATCACCAAAAAAGGTTCGATTTCTCACATGTGTATGTGTGAGGTGTTTAACAAGGGGCCGAGCCTTTTCGGGTTTCGGACTCAATTCCTTCTTTGCCTTCTTATCGTCAGCTCTTATGTAAAAAGGCCACCTTAAAATTTGGTCCGGCCCGGCCCGGCCCGGCTCGGCTCGGAGCGACTGCCGGCTCAAGTTTAGTCAACCAAAAATATGTAACCGAGCATTAAACGCACACCGGGCTTCCATAAGTCCATGGTCCATGTTTAATACATTTTTATTGTATTGCATTGTTGTATTGTGGCTTGGCCTGGCCTGGCAGTCGCATTGTGGATTGTCGCATTCAGATTTCAGCTTCTTTAGAAATTCAGCCGTACGTAAGTCCAAGATTGAATACTTGCATTGCATTGTGATTGCCATTGCGAGATTTTATGACAATCTTTTGTGTCCTGTCCTGGAGAAATGCACGCTTCGTTGCATGGCTTGGCTCGGCTGGTTTCTTTTATCAGATCTCTGAGGTTTTCTTTTGTGTCCGCGTTCACGTCCGCTGTCTCTCCATCGTGTCGCGTTATTCGTATTTATTCCTTTGTGAGTGTGACTGCCACAACTGCCACTGCGACACTGCAATTCCCTTATTCTGATTCATGGTAATTCCACGACCACGACCACGACCCACGACACGACCGAGTTGCACCATCAGAACCGTCAGGAGAAGAATACATAAACTTGATCTATTGTCAATTGTCATTATGACTGCGACTGGAACTGGAAGCTTGATGTTTGAGCTTTCAGATTGCCAGAAATCTTCTCTTTCTTTGATGCTTGCTTTTGGCCTGGCTCAAGATGATTTGTTTACCGTGTAGTATACTCAAACACCGGGACTTTTCTTCTTGTAAGCCTTGCTTAAACGAAATTAGAACCCTTGAACAAAATCGACCACGGTGCGATGTGCGATTTAGGGTACGATGAAACAAATGATGGCAAATGTGAAATGTCAGGCTTCATATGCGTGGCATGACTGGGTGATATTTAGAGCTCAATGCTCAAACAGTGCACTACTGCACTGTACGGCGTGCAATGCGATTCTGATTCGGATCATACTACAAAAGATTCGGATTGACATTATGACATTTGACAATTGCGTTTTTGGAGGTTCACAAATTTTCACAACCGAGTGCATGTGTAAATTGGGTTGTAAATTGTAAATATAACATGAAATCGAATCACTGCAGTGCAACGAAGTCATGAATCCTGAGGGCCATTTATTCAATTCCCAAAAATTCAAGAAAGGTGGAAAAGATGTTCAGATAGTTCTGTGATAATGACATCGTATAATTGCACGGTCCAGTGTCTTTAGAGTTCAAAAACATTTCATAAATTCCTGGCTGCTGGCTTCTTCCGTGATCTTCGCGACGCATCGCTGTTGTTGACGGCGCGGCGGACGGTTGCTGTGCAAGCTTGAAAGGTATTAATTTCTTTAACAAGCCAAGCCAAGCCAAGCCAAGCCACTCGATCCTGCCGTGGCCACAATGTAATAACGACTCTAATAATAATGGACAATGACACAATAGGCAGCAAGGGAAGGAAACACAATCGCTTCGGATGCTGTGTGCTGTGAGACTGACTCAAGCGGTGCTTGAGTGCACAATGCAGAGTGCACGATGCACGGTACAGTACAGTGAAAGGGGAATTTTCTCATTAGTGCTTCAGATAAATCATTGGATTTGATTTAACGTTGCCCTTAAGAGTAAAAGAATAAGAAAGATGCAAGATGCAAGATGCACAATACAAGTTGCAAGCGGGCCGAGATTCTCGGTGTTTAATAAAGAAAGATCAACAAATCGTGGACGTTGACGCGGACGTGGATGGTCGGCTTCTCTTTCGTGTTTTGTCCGTCCAGCATACCGCATGTGCACTGTGCACATGCCTTAAGGTTACCGAATCAAGTCATCAAGCTGCGGACGCGGACGGCCGACGCTCCGTCGTTCCGTTGGAATGAAATGATAAATTGTTACACTGAGATCATTAAAACCTAGAAACATATTTTTGTGACTGGACAAATTATTTATTCAGGGCTCAAACGAGCTAGCCGTCAGCCGAGCAGCAGTCAGTCGGGCAGATAGCCAGATTATGATTATCTTGTACTCAGAGACACTGACTCACTGACACTGACAGCGACATGGCAGTATAAGAGTACCGTCAGTTAAATTTCAACAAAGCTTCAGCCCGAAAGCCGAACCCGAACCCGACGTCCGAGGTCGAGCCTGATTTGAATTTATGATCCGGTTCGGGTTACTTTACAGTTTACTTTACGACGGCCATGATCGCGTCGGCTATAGCCTCATTGGTCATGCTCATGCTCTTAGCTCGAATTTTGAGCAATTTCAGGCAAAGGCAAAAGAATCATAACCCGAATATCGGCCCAAGGCCCAGTTCACCTTTTCTTTGATTATTGGATTAAAATGTAAAAGTCAAAATTTGCTAGTGTCGTCTCGCGAAGTCACGTCAGCTTTTAAATTGGCTAAACTCAGGACAATGAATCAGACATATCTATCTGTATTCCCATTTCCTATTGAATTCTGATAAAAAAAGATGCTATTGGCCTTCAGCTTTCAGTTCCTCGTGAGCTTAAACAGTGCAAAAGTAAAGGGTGCCCTTTACCCGTGCCTCGGTGCCTGCATTGCATAGGGCCCTTAGTATAGTGGTTAATTTCAATCATGCATCACACAGCAGACGATTACACGATTCTTGGCTCGGATTACGCGTTTTCATTATGTTATTAAATCCAGTACCATGCTTCTACTACAACTTGGCTCGTAAGACGTAGTCCTTAATTATACGTGTATTAATTTATGTACAAAATGCCTGCTTTTATTTTAATAATCGCTTCAATTGCAATTGCAGTTGCTCGAATTGCCTGAAACAAAACACGGTCCACGAAATTTCTTCAATTTCAACCCTTCTACCTTTCGCAGCCTGGAATCTTGAGACTGCCTGATTGAAGGGAGCCCAGAGCTTTAGACGCTCGTGTACGTGTACCGTGTACTCTGACAGCTCTGAACACGGAACATGAAGCACGGAACACGGCACTGGTTCTAATAATATGTGTAACATCCACATTTGCTCCAAGTTACAAGGCATAATCATGTTTAGTTACACCAAAAGTACTTATTAGCCATCCAACTCATCCACGAATCCAAGTTATCCAAGTTATCCACGCAATGGACTGCCAGAAGAATTAATAAAATAAAATGCCACGGCAAGACTGCACTGCGGCTTCGGCAGCACTTTTCTTTCCCCTGTCCATCTTTGTGATTAGCCTCATTTCATGTTTCGTGCTCTGAAAGTTGTTATTGTTGTCTGTCTGGCAGTCTGGACGTTCTGGAACGAACACAAAAGAACTCATGAATTTGTTATAAGAGCTAAGAGCCAAGAACCCTTGCCTTGCCTTGCAAGTTGCAGCCGGCCGTCGCTGTAATTTCGGAGTTAAAATGTTAAACTACTTTAGATTGAAGTTTTGTACTTTTAATTCAATTTTTTATGAGACCGAAGCAAAAGCATCTCAAAATTCGACCCATCCATCATTTCTTCGCCGGAAAGTTTCCACGAATTCGTGCCTCGTCGTGGCGCGGCGTGCAGAAATTGTTGCATAATGCGGGTTGCGGGACGGTCTAAGAAAGTGCGTGCGTTTGTGCGTGCTTGCATACTAAATTATAATCACCGGGATGGAGCCAGAGCCGGGGTTTGGGGTTTGGGTCGAAATGGAGGCACCTCCTTTCCACCGTTCCTTATCCATGCATACCTGCACGGTACACCTTTGCGTTTGCCATTGCGTTTGTACTCGCGTTTATGATGTATGATTATTATTTATTATGTTGTAAAAATATTTGAGACTGTGAGCAACGAGCAACTTTGAGTTGTAAAATTATTTAAAGACTGTTTCGGTGCCCTCTTCGGCCAAAGCCAAAGTTGTTCGGTCGAGTGCTCATTCGTAATATCGTAGCACAGACGGGAAGAAGAACACGTTTTATTATTGCATTATTGCATTATTTTATGGTATTATTAAGT
>JAQIUU010000131.1:0-13910 GCA_034694545.1 Mesaphorura macrochaeta
AATGTATGCGAAATATTTCGCTCTGCCCGTTTTCGCACGAAAAATCGCATTTCGCACGTAGTCAATACTAGCCATAAGGGTAAAAACTTTGTTCATAAAGCTGAAAAGGAGATTCGTGTTACTGATTACAATTACAATGCGACGAGCGGCTGTGATTTGTCACTTGTCGGTCACTGTGAACTTGTAGCCTCAATTCGGTCTCGTCATACAGCCGCTCATTTCTTTCGCCGTTTACTTTACTTCCCCGTTCACGCTCTACTTTGGACTATGTGGATCATTTCCTGGGTCACGACCCACTCACCCACTTGGCTTGGGCGGTGCTGGGTTCTCGTGCACCCTTCCCTGTTTCCTGGTTCGTGCTCCAGTTTCGAGTTACTATAAAAACTGAACTTTTGAGTGTTGCGAGCTCAGTAGTCTGGCAGCTTTCTCGGACCACAAACAGCAACTCTGATTCCATCCTTCCAATTCTGCGACAAAAAGTAAGGTGCCTTTCAAGAATTTCTTTTGACTATGCCAAATGGGCTGAAACATAGTTTTTTGAACTACTTGTTCTCTTAAGTGAAAGATCCCTCGTGTTTTAAAAGGCGAGATGAACATGTCAAATATCGTGGCTTATGCACTTGGTCTGCTTCTGGTCGTCCTGATGGCCGCCCTCGCGTACGGACAGGATCCAAAGCCTTACTGTCGCAAAGTGTGCAAAAACGGAGGATGCAGAGAAGTCTGCGATTGAACAACTCACCATGGTTTCCTGGCCGTTCTTCCTTCTTCATGTTGTGCATCACTCAAATTGATCAATAAAGAGTAGATTTTATTCGGGAGGGTCCGAGAGTTTATCCCACAAGACTTATTTCGTTAAGCTCGATTGGTTAAGAAATTGATGCCCAAGAGTGCAAGGAGCATCAATGGTTGGAAACTCGCAATAGCCCAGTTTGCCCTGGCGGCTCCACCCTTCTCGTCCGGGCTCGTCTTGCCGCACCCTTCCCATTGCCGCAACTCGCCCATGCCGACCGCGTAGTCAATGACGTGTGGAATGTAACTCTGGAAGTTGAACTCCGGTCAGCAGGTGTGCGAAGGGTCCCTTGCTCAGAATGGGCACATCGTCCCCGGCATGTGCCTCGGACCCGAGAGGTGCGGTTGCCCCTTTAAAATTAAGGCGACAGGCCGAGCCTTGCGAAGCCGTCCATGTGAAGTGCTCCCCAGCTCCGTCTGACTAAACCAAGGCTTCCATTTTTATAAGATTCGGGATAATGCATTCGTGCATTGTGGGACGTAATTAACTAGCCGAGTGGTTCATCTGTTTATGGCCTAACCCCATGACGACGATGTCTCAAGTGCTCCGTTCACGTGGAGCTCGCAGGAGTTTGCCGCGGGTGCGAGACGCGGGCGCTTGAGAGATAATATAACTTTTACCTCGGTCATAACACGGGTTAAGCCGGGCCGAGTGAAGCCGGAAAGCCGGTTAGCTCGGCGGCCTCGGTTATAAAGTTATAGAAATGCAATCCAGCGATTTCACACTTGGAAGCACAGGCTGAACAAAAATGTGCCGTTCGCAGCGGATAGAAGCAGCATACGTAATAATTGTATAATATTATTAATATTGCGTGAGCGGTTTTAATGTGATTCTTTGGCAAAATATGACAGAAATTATGTGATGCTTCATTGTTTGTTTTACTGAACGCTAAGCTGAGATAAATTAGCATGGATTTAGGTAGAGTTACCAACACACAAATGTAAATTCTTGACTCGATTCATCAGTACTAGCGTATAATGACAATATCATTCAATTCTGTACCTGTTTCAGCCATCCTGCCTCATTTAATAAACCGTTACACACGTACAGACGGAGAAGTGCAAAGCCATAAGCCAATAAGATGTACTAATTATGTTCCCAAAGTTTCCATGAATACGACGTACATGCGATATCGACCATAGTGTGACGCCGCGTAGTGAGGAGCTGCTAAATCGGAGGATTTAGCCATTCATCATCTTTTTGTGCTATTCATTCAACCATTTCAGTACTCATTCGTGTACTCGCTTGAGTTTTGAGTAACATTCGTACATCGCATTTCATAACTCTCACGCCTTAACTGGAGGAACGGTGTGTGCGAGTAATGCAAACAGAGTTTCTGGACAAGAAAAAGCCAAGCTAAAGGTGACGTTGGGTTAAAAATCAATTCAACTTGTTCAATAAACTTGTGAGGGGTAACATCGCCTCGTGTATCGTGTTGCCCTGTTGAACTTGCGATAAAAATCCTGTAAATGCCCCGTCCAAGGACATGACGAGTTGCGTGGGCAATTCGTGTCAGTGTCAACGCTATCTTCATCTCAATCTCCGCTGGATGATTGATTGTGGTCAGTCAGGCAGAGGGAATTAAACACAGGCACAAAACTCAAGATTCAAGACCACTAAGCATGTGAAGCCAGCACGTACATATCAGCCTGTGTACTGATGGCTGTTATACCGCAAGATGATTGGAAATTGCAAACGGAATTAAGCCGTACGTTTGACGGATAAAGTTGGCATTAGAGTCTCTGTTGTCCGTCAAGCTCAACTTAACTCAAATTAATGTGAGACGTTAGATTCGTGAGTGTAATACTCGTCACTTTTTTGTACTTCTGCACAATGCATTTCATCAGATTCGGTATGCACGGCCGGCAAACAAGAGGAGTGCTGTGGACACGCCACATCGGATGACCGCTTAATTAAAAACTGCAACACCTTCACGGTGGTCTTGGCGTTTATGGCTTAAGGCACAATTGCCAATGCAGATGGCGTACACGAGGAGCGGGATTCGGAGGACGTCCATGCCCAACTTGGTGGGTTCGGGGTTAGATGGCGGGAGCTGGAACAAAATGGCCGGTGCAGGAGGTGACGCTCCAGGCTCAACGTATTTGCTCAGAATTGAACTCTGGACGCGCGCTCTCTCGCCAACGCCTCCAGCCGGTACCAAGGATTGTGGAGGCCAGACTGGAGGAGAGCGCTGACCGATCGCTGGAGGATCTGAGCGACCGAATTGCTAGACGAGAGCCATGCAACCATTTAGACAAACAGATTTGCTGGGACGTCGAGCACGATTTGCTTTCGGCCACCCAACGTGGCTCGAATGAAGGCGACGGTCCCCTCTGCGGCATGTCCTTCGATTAACGCCAAGTTGGTCGGCGCTTTCATTTCCCCTCGGGTCGTGTTGAGAGTGAATGCTTTGGACGAGAGCGGCGGTTGGGCCCAAGAGGGCGTTGAGCAGATTCTCCGTGGAAAAGGATGGCACGTACGCCGTGATGTTGAGAAGAGTGCGGCAGGCGGAGCAGTGACTGCTGGGGGCGAGCCTTGGTCTTGTGGGGTCAACGCGCACAGCCGACACGTGGTCCTGGTAGACGTGAAACGACGTCGAAAGAGACGGGAATTTGTTCGTATCCTCAACCAGTTGCTCCACTGTTTCCGGGTAAGTTGGCAGCACATGGCGGGTCATGAGAGCTGCCATGATTCCCGAGTAGCCTTTCGAGATGACGATGGTCGCGAGGAGCCAGAGACCAAACACGACCGCGAACCTGACCCGCACGACTCTGATGGATGCGCCTTGGCCGAGCAGGGTGCCCGAGAGAGACAGGAGGCAGGTCGTCAGCTGTTGCAGTCCACTCGAGCTCATCCCAGACAGGTTTCTCATATCATCTCTTTGCGTGCTGTTGTCCCGATTACGTGCTCGGTTTAGACTGCGACCGGAGTCCGAGCCCGAGTCTCGCCCTGACCCGTCCGCATGGCCGTCCGTCGCCGTCTGCGTTCTCGTGTGATCCCACCCTGTCCCACTTCCCGCCATGCTCCCTCTGGAATCATCCACCGTGACGTGGTTTCCTCTTGAATCAGAGTTGGACCACCGATTTTGGTTGTCCCTTTGCGTGCTTCTTCCCTGGCCCGAACCGGTAGACGCTTGGCTAGATCGTGACCCCGTCCCCGTGCGAGTATCAGAAGTAGACGCTTCACCAGCCCGCCCCTGGCCACTGTTTGCCCCTGAGCATTGGAGCTTGTCCGCCTGCCTTGACTGGAATCCGTCCTGGTCGATTCCATGTGATAACCGAGACAACCCGAACCGAGACACCCTTTACCGAGACACGGGAACCGAGACACGCGAACAGAGACACGGGAACCGAGACACGGGAACCGAGACCCGCGAACAGAGACACTGAAACCGAGACACGCCTACAGAGACTCTCGAACCGAGACACATTTCCAAGGCCGATACATAGTTTAGTTCCAGTAAATGTTTTAGCATAGTAAAAATTCACTTGTGTTTCCTGCATTGCACGATTTACCCGATAATCTGAAACCTTAATCGGCGAGTCTGAAGACGACATTCAGCGCGGGTGCGCACGGGAGCTATCGCTCAGACTCGGAGCAGGCACGCGAGACGAGCAACAGACGGAGTCAGGACCGAGGGTCAGAGGTCGGCATGACCGAAAACAGGGAGGAGTCGGCCGGGCACGCTATCGGATCGAGTCACGGGAGCAGCTCAAGCCGAGTGCAAGGTACAAGCGAAGGGACGAGCAGCGGGACGGGCAGAACACACAGCGAGGACGAGAGCACGGGAACAGACAGAGAACAAACGCAGGACAAGGCGGTCCAGAAAATAAGGCAGGACATGCAAAGCGAAACAGAGACGACCGATGGAGACGTGACTGGGTCCCAGTCAATGGCACACACCGCCACGCAGGGGAACGGGACAGGGGTGAGCAGAGACGTCGGGGGTTCCGTCCGTGCCCAGCACGACATCCGCACGCTGGCCTCTCTGAGCGAGTCTCTGAACCGGATTCTGGGCTGGTCGACCGAAACAAGTCGCCAAGGTCTTGAGCGCAGTTCGGCCTCAAGCAGCGTGGCGGAGTCCCAGACCGGGGTTCGGGGTCAGGGTCAAAGTTGGCAGCGCGGCCTCACCCTGGGCTTTGATTGGTCGCGCACGTCGAGCGAGACGTTCAACCGTGAGCAGGAGATGTACGTCGAGCTCCAAGTGGCGCCTGGCGTCGTGACACGACTCTACCAAGTCGTGGGACACTGTTCTTACTATTCGGTCCGGCCAAACGTGTTTTGCATTCAGGACTACGGAATGCCGCTCGAGTTGGTCGTCCAGGAAGGCGAACGGAAGCTGGACGAACTCAAAGCGCTAGAGTTGGCGCTACTGGAAAGAGAGGCCGGCGGAGGCGTAGGGGAGGGGGCAGGTGGAGACGAGGGGGCAGCGGGCGAGGACGGACAGTCTCCTCAGCTGGTGCAGGAGGAGGATGCGTTCCACGAAAATGAGATAGTTTAGTTTTAGTACTGAGAAAAGCATTTACAGCTACGTGTTGTCTTTACAATGTTTTGAACATGAATTTATTATGCATTGCCAAGTGCTTGGAAATAAGGTTTAATAAAGCGATGCTGACAAATGACCGCCTCGACACGGCATCGCCATGCATTAACCAAGCGCTAAATAATGAGAAAAGGAAAACTACATCTGAAAAGATCCGTGAGCAAATGTCCATGCAAAGTCTGCTCATCAATTTTTAAAAATGAGATTGAGCAACCGACTCTGAATTGACCTTCTGCCATTTCGCTCTTGTGCGACTTCCACTGCCATATGACAAGCAAAACGCTTATCAGTTTATATTCAGCCTCTTGGCTTCAATTTCTGCAGAATTCGTTCACTCACGGACTGGACTCGCAGTTGCTTCGTCTTGTAGCCTTTTCTATTCAATTACGCAGCAGCACAATCAGAGCTCAACATTCGACTCGCATTTGAGCTTTTGACCTAACATTTCATTTGACTAACTTGGCTTTAAAATCGCATTCGTACTTTGATTCACGTCGAGGCAAGTGATTGAGTGTACTTTCGGCACACACTCGTTTGTTCAACGTTCCAATTAAATGCGGTCGTCCATTTGTCTCCCTTTGCTCGTTCTTCTACTCGGCCAATGTCTCTTTTTGGAGCCGGTGCTCGGGTAATTAAAACAAAATCAATCATTATTTAAATCAAGCATGAGTTCCATTCAATTGTGTTGTGTTTCTGACAATGAGTGCAGTTGGGACGATGAAAGTCTTAACGAGGAGCTCCTCACTTTGACGGGCAATCTCAACTCCGTTCGAGCCATGGCGCTGGGAATCGAACGACAGCTCGTAGCAGCCACGCAGAAGTTCGAGTTGACGCTGGAGACGAAGGAACGAGCAATCGAACGCCTCGAGACGGAGCTGCAGAAAGTGAAGGCAGAATGCGGTTTAAGACTGGCCGAGGCCGTTAAGAACGCGACCGAGGACATGGATAGGCGGCAGGGTAAGTTGGAGGCGCTCATCGAACGGGGCAAGGTGGAGGCCGACCAGAAGCTTGTCGCTGGGTTAACGTTGGGCGAAGACGCAGCGCAGAGACAGGCGGGGTTGCCCTTGGGACCAAGATAGACCAAGTGATGAACAAAACGGATTCCCTGACTGCATCGGCCTTATCGCAGGGCGACAAAGTAGACGAGCTTGTCAGGCGGATCGATGGGGTCAGCTTGGATCTTGTCGGCGTTAGAAATGCTTCAACTGAGTTGGGGGGACGGTAGAGCGACTCGAGGAGATGCAAAATGATGAAGGTTGGTAAACACAAGCAACAGTGGTTCCTCGGTATTGATTCCTGTCTACATTGTGAAAATTATAATCCTTGGCACAGAAATTCTGTTTTGGGAGCTGCCCAATTTCATTGACAATGTCGACTTGCCCACTGCGAGGCTCAAAACTGTGCTCAGGAGCCCTTCGTTCTACACGAGCCATCAAGGGTACAGGTTTGAGGCCGAGCTGCACACAAGCGGAGATTCTGGGAACCACGTGTCCTTGGGCGTGAGGGCAATTCCCGGGAAATACGACAGGGTTCTGCATTGGCCGCTAAGGGCACAAGTGTCGGCGGGCATTTCCGGACATGGCAATTGGGTAAGCCATCCTCCTTGCACGCATATGTTTCTTACCGACCCACGTGCTGAACTTTTCATAGTCCAATGGTATCTGGAGTTCTGAAAATGCCAGCTTCGAGAGACCGAGCTTGAACACGAGCGAGTGGATCCAATTGGTCTCGTCCATGCGGGTGGGATTTGGGAAGCTCTCTGACGGTATGTACGCACATGACGGAAGCCTTCTGGTGCGCGTAAAAGTCCAGGAGATGCGGGCAGGTAGGTCGGAAGCCTTTGACGGGCGCTTCTCTAGTATTTCTCAATGATATCTTGACTGCAGGTATAGTGACGTTGCACAGGGAGACGGATTTCATGGATGAAAGCCTGACAGTATGGCTGGATAGAACGGGCTGCTACCGCTGCCAGGTCCGTGGCAGAACGCGGCCAAGTCGATTCAAGTTGGAAGTTGTGTCATGGTTTACTACTGGGACAACTGCAGGTTTACCAACAATGTGGAACCCTTGAAGCTCTTTCCCGGCTTGCTCGGAATGAATCAACTTCGGAACTTTCCAATTGTGGGCGTCGCAGGAAACTATTGGTCAAGTGTTATAAAGAGCATCCAAAGGTGCTAAGCACCACTGGAAACCAAACGAAATCCAAGTGACTGTCGACAATAAATACCATTGCCTTCATACATTTATCTCATAATTGATGCAACTCTTTATTCAGTGCATAATATGGTTTGGACCACTTATGCCCTTTTGGAACTCCTTTCCATGCTACTCGACCCAGGCTTGCTAAACCGCACAGGAGACGATGGGCTACTCGATCCGGCGCCGGAAGCACGCCTTTGCCCTGCCACACTTCTAACTGCGCCCGGGCTTCCGTACGGGTGACTCCGGGCTGATGGGCCCAGACTCCCCGTCCGTCTAATAGGGCTGCCAGCAAACGATGTTGACGTTACTGGTGATCCCGGTAACCCGTTCCTGCTGGACGGCGAAGGGCTCCTCAAACCGGTCGCAAATGAATTTCGCCTAGAGACCGAGGGTGAGAGGCTGCCCGCATTGAAACTGCTTCCCTGGATGCTGTTGCGCCTTGCGGGGCCGTTCACTTGTGAGCTGGGCCCACTCCGCGCAGGCGAAAGCGCCTGGCGCTTTGGTAGGCCGCCCAATTCAGATGTTGGCCCCCGTTTGGAGGGAAGGAGGCTATTGGCCTTTGCGGGGCTTGCAGCTCGGCCTGTTGCCACGCCCTGTGAGGGGGTGAGGCTGTTCCGCCGTGACAGGCTCCCAGTTGGGGTTGACTGCCAGCTCTTGAAGGCGGTGCCAAGTAAATTTGTTCCTACGGGAGGCAGGCTGTTACGCCTAGATTGCCCGCCAACGCCAAGCCGAGACTGCTGACCCCCCATTGAGGCCGTGGGACTTCCTGGTCTGCCCAAGCTGAGGCCCCGAATCGATGCTATTTGGCCGCCGGCTCCTGAGGGCGGCGTACCTCCGAAGCTGTTGCACCTTGACGGTCCCGGTGACATCGCCGGACTATTTTGCCCGCTGCCGAATAAGCCGAGTCGCTGGCCAGTTGGGGGCTGCGCGGCTCTTTTCAGCCCACCCGCGCCAGGACTCGGAGCCCCGAGGGCAATGGCAGGCGGTGGAAGGCTGAATGGCGGGATTTGCTGGCTTCCGGAACTGCTGGCCGCCGCTGCCCCCAGCCTAGGGGACGCTTGCAGGGACGGCGATGGTGATAGGCGTGGGGATAGTTCAAGAGGCTTTGAAGTACGTCTGGCTGTTTTGGAAATGTGCGACCTGGCCGTCGTGATGATTGACGGCGACAATGACTTTCTCTCTGATGACAGGGCTCCGTGCTCCCGGGGGCAGGATGAGATCCACCTTTCCTCCCTGCACCCGTTAGTTTATTTGCGGGACAGGGTTGGCTGGCCGGACCAGAGTCTGTTTGCTTGGATCGTTCCTGTAAAACGGTTTGTGCTTCCCGTCCGTCGAAAGCTGCATCGCGAACGTGTTTGGCGAGGTGAGAATGAGTGAATTATGCGGAGTGTACTTTTGCCTCCCTCTGACGAGCCTATTGTGTCCGCGCCCTTCCAGCAGATTCGCTCTGTGCGCCGCTTCCGACACTATCGCCCCGTCTTGTCTCGACGCGTACACTCGGCCCAGGTAGTTTTCCAGCTGGGAGGTTCGGTATTGGTTCGGGGCACCCTGGCGGAGGAGCGAACGCCGCATGCCCTCGTCTGCCGCGCCCCTTGCGGCTGCCGAATACAATTCCCGAGTCGACCCGGCTGGGATTGGGGTCTGTCGTTCCGATCCGATGAAATGCTTGGCGAGCGTCTTGTCATTCACGCCAGCGCTACAAAACCGAAAGTAGGCGTTCTTTGAAGTCGATCCTTCCGCTCATAGACTTAAGACGTGAGCTAGATTGAACTTACGCGGAGGGTTCGGCGCAGTTGGCGCTCCCTTGCCAACATCTGCGCCTAACGTGGTAGGTTGGAGGTCGAGCAGAAGGACGACAAGTGCCGCCAAAAAGACGGGCCGGCACCCAGATAAAAAAAATCTGCCCATGGTTTTTGCCTTTGTGAATGTGTGCTTGTAAATGTATGATGCTGAGAGCTCAAGTCTTGATGTACAGCTGAACACTCAACTTTAATTTCTGAGAAGAGCGAACGACTCGAGAAGAATTAACCTTTTGCCCTTAATTTAATGCGATGACAATGTTGGAGTAACTAGCAAGTAGCCACACTTCACACTGGTTGCTTTTACTGAACGTAAATACTCGATTTCTTCTTAAGAGAGACGAGGATAAGCTTATCAGCATCCTAGCCCGTCCGTCCGTCCGTCCTCTTCGTCTTGGATTTCTGCAGAATTCATTCACGGCCACGGCCGCCGTTCATGCCAAGTTCAAGTTCAAGTTCAAGTTCAAGTTAAGTTTTATTGTCACTAATTGTACATAACATAGGTCATGATGATACAACAACATTAATGACATACGCGAAAGAGGGGCTACAAACTACTATTATAATATGACTAATTTGTAAGAATGGATGTGTCAAGAACAATAATTTCGTCAAGCGTTATACAAAATTTTTTTTACGTTTTTTCTTGATGTGGGTGTAAACACCCTCCCTGAATTTGACGACAGAACAATTTGTTACTCTTAAAGATTCCGGTAGAGCATTCCAAGCTAACACACTCCGATAAATAAAATCGCTTTTCGCAAATTTATTCTGGTGTGTGGAAGTTGGAAGCTTGAGACGACTGGATATATCAGATTTCAAAAATAGAGGCTGCAGAAATCGCATGGTTATAGTTGCCAAATGCGACATAGATGTCAAGTGGTTCAATTCCATCCTGCAGCTGAGCTGTGATTTCATGTGATTGCGAAACCGCGACATTGCCACACAGAAACGAAGCTCAAAATGTTGCTGAGCTTGAACACATAAATTAAATACATAAACAAGACCAAAGGTCAGAGCGCAGTTTCTCAGGATTCGAATGGAACGTTCGAGGATACATAGGAATCGAGTGAAACTGTGACATCTTTAATTCTCAAGAAATACGTCACGGAATTATTATCCAAGGAATTAAAATAGAAATAGCATTGACGTGGCCTAGATTTAGTATGGATTTAGTGTGGTCCCTGTTCAGTTAGTAGTAGATTAGTTAGTTCAGATTTAGTGTGGCAATCAACATAGGACCCCCAATTCATGTCAACTTCAACTTGCAGACAACCAACATTCAGAAATATGATTTTCAAGCATCAGAGACTTGTCATGAGCACCACGTGCTGTTATTCTCCTGTTTTGCAGTGCAATTCGAACCCAATCAGAATTATTATTGCCATCGCTAATTTAAATTATGGGTCAATCATCATCAATCTTATCTGTTGAATGTTGTCTGATGATTGATGTCCTCATCGTCAAACCTCAAATTTAAAACTAAACTTTAGTTCCAGCATGGTAATTGCAACAATTTTTTATTGAAGTCCATAAACTCAAGGGCTTTCATCATTCATCGCACTAAATAAACCACAATTGGCAATCAGATCGGAATATTATTCTAACCACTCGATTCGACTAACCCCATGACTACTTTATGTTGAGCCTAGCACATAGATACTATAGTTATAGATAGTAATTGCACGTTGCACGTACTTGGCTATAGAATGCTATAAAATTTTTGTGAACACAAACTACGGAAGTACGTTCATTTGGAACTAATTGGGCTGGCTTGCCCGAATTCTCCGTCTTAATAAATACGACTACGAGATAATTTGTTCATTTACATTTTGTCAAGCCTTGGAAACACAATTCGGCGTGGTTCACCAATCGATCGATCAACCTATCGACCATGCACAAAGAAAGGCATATCTGCCCGGCCATTCTTACTTGCCGTTTGCTGCGCTGTATGTCCTTCTTGTGGACATTTTTGGTGTGGAGGCCCAGAGTTTTGCTCTTCCACGCTTTTGTCATTTCTCTCCCCAATATTGGACAAGGCGCTCTGAATGCCATAGAATAATACATTTGAAAGGCAATTTAAAAAAAATTATCTAATCAATGGGTGCCGAGAAGCATAGTCAGTTAGCAATCCGAGGGATTTATACTGACGTACGCAGGTTTTGTCACAGTCATCATCGCCAATACTCCTACTCCCACTGTTAAACCAAAGCAATGTCACGACGAAGTCGTTATTTATTGAACCAGTTTATAATTATTATTATGATATAATTATTATGATATTTGTCTGATAATTAAAACCATGACAATAACCAATGACCATGAGAACGGATTCGTCGTCCCCGGCTAGTCGCACGTTTCTTCGCCTTCTATCTCCTACCGCCAAAGCAGAAGACTCCACAACAACAGCAGCACACCGTCACGAGGCTGATGACCAGAACAATGGCCCCAATCGCAATGGCGACGATGACCCAAGTCCTTAAAAAGCAAAAAACAAAATTGGTTGTTAGTTGTTGTCTTGGCAGATGTCTGTCCGCAATGGCTCGCTAGTAATTAAGTCCCGTTGTGTTCTATAACATTGTAAGCTAATAATGGGACTCGGGACTTACTCGAGACCGAATGTTTTCTTATCGTCCTCGTCATATTCATATTCGTCATATTCATATTCGTCTTCATATTTTACAGTCTTAGAACTGTCTTCCACGGCTTTGTTACTCCGTTTGTTTGTTTGATACTCCTCCTCCGATTGTGTTTGTGGCCGCCGACCACCGACATTTCCATTGCCACTCAACCCCAGCTGTCCTTTGCAGAGCCTTTGGGCGCCTTCCACGTTGATGTCGGAGTTGTATCCTGGGAAATAACCGGGGAGGACGCCCTTGCAGTCAGAAGACAAAGCATTCAGCCGCGCCTGAGAACCCCGCGCCGCTTGTGCCTGCGCTGTGCAATCTTTGACCATCCCGAGGAGCTGTCTGTACTCAAGGTCAGTAGGATTTCGATTAGATCGAGCCATTCCGGCAGCTGTTGCCTGGCTCATTCTTCCCCACAACGATACTTGAACCGAGGACACGAAAAGGAAGGTCACTAGAAAAGTGACGGGGTTGGTAAGGAAAGGAAAAGGCATGATGGCCTCCTAGATTTTTGGTGACTCGTGTGATCGTTGTTATGGTAAACGGTGTGTTGTCTTATGAGCTCCACGATTCACTACCAATTGAGCTCTAACCTTACCATGTCATGTCATTTTATATGATACGCGACGTCATAAGCCAAAGCTTCTTCAACTCAGTAAGCCCAAGTCCGAGTACAGACCGCGTACACATGTCAACGCCGCCAGCAAGTGACAGGCAATCAAGAACCGACGACTTCGTATGTGCGTTTATGAAGAAAGCCAGAAATGTCATCATCGTGCTCTTGTAGCTCGTAAGAGCACGAGCGTACATCCATTTATCCGACTCAACTTCCGGTCGTTTCACCAGAATTGCGCATTACACATTTTGAGCTTAAACATCCTCTCGATGCCTTGGCAACTTTTCGTTGATTGCAATTTCTGCTTAAGTTTGAGCGCAAGATTCGGCTTCAGCAAGTCTATGCGTTTCACAGTGACGAGTTGGAGTATAAGTTGTACAGTTTTGACCCACACAGGTTGGCATATTGGCAAAAATGCTTCTTTTTCTGAAACGCGAATTACGAATGCAATGACAGACCACAGGAAATACCCAATAGGCTATTTATTCATAAACCAATTCCTTTCTCCCAACCAAAGCCGGTTTACACATTCGGTAATCTGTTAATGAGCTCAAATTTACATGGTAACACGTGTGCTTCAGCCTGACTGCTAATTTCTGACTTAAAATGTTAGAGTCGACGTTCGAGCTGTCTTTGTCTTTCAATTGACTTTTTTGTTAGTTATTTTTACGAGAGGAAAGAAAAATGCCTTTAAGGCAGAAACGTGGTAAATTGCAGTATTTTTGGCTACGGCGCCGTTCTGCCCTATGCTGCGTTCATAAAAGGTTGTGAGGCAACCTCCGCAAACACGACTAATTCTTAAATTTGGTTTGATTTCGTTAATATGATTAATTAATTGATGGACTACCCCAGCTCCAGCTCATCGCCCGCCGTCACCTCAAACTCGACCTTTGGCATTAAATTTTGGATACTCGTCAGTTGCCCTGGCAAAAGTCGGATGAGGGATTCGTCTTTCGTTACGACGTGAATTCGGCAAAAATATACGGCTGGACATCCGTTTTGCAGAAACTTCACAACCGAGTTCAGCGCCCTCTGTCCGTCTAACTGCCAAACGCTGTGACCCTCCTCATTTCTCTGCGGCACTGCTTGCCAGTTGAGGCGCAAACACTTGAGGTTGGCCCAGTGCGTGTCCTTCAGGCTTGTGACACAATTGCCAATTGTCTTACCCTCCAACTCCAGCACCTCGACGGTGTCCATCACGAACGGTGGAAACCTGATAGGCACCTGCTCTGGCCAATGCGTGGACAGCATCAGGTACCTCACTGAAGCGACGACACCAAGGATGTCAACTGCGGACTGGAACGTCCAACCGGAATCTCGCGATACCCGGATG